>JARQZK010005075.1:670000-767500 GCA_030704885.1 Cynegetis impunctata
TATATATATATATATATATATATATATATATATGAAAAACTTGGTTCACGGAATGAACCGCGTAAAAGATTTGAAAAATCTCGACGTTTCGGCTCCTTTTGCGAAGCCATCTTCAGGAGAATTAGAAGGGAAATAATTCAGACTCGTGGCCTCAATCTGCCTACTCCACGAATCGAATTTAGGAGGAATCGGAAACAATACGATTGCGTGGTCTCAACCTGCCTACTCCACTAACCGTATTGCTTCCTGTCAACTCTGAAGTCTCAATCTGCCTACTCTTCAGAGTCAACTGACGGGCCGATCGTCGCGTGGCCGCAGTTCTAGTGGCGGGGGGTGGGTACTCACGCTCATCAGTGCGGTATGCACTCTGATTGGGCGTTACATGGCGACCACTGAGAAGTGGTTTCCATGCTGATGGGAGTCTGTGACTGTCATCTCTGGTGTTCAAACAATTTGGACGTTTTTCTATTTCTACAGCTTCACGGATAATTCGGGATTTGAAAGATCGGACGGGAGCAATAGTTCTTGTATTGGGGAAATCGATAATGTGGCCTGTTTGGGTGTGATGTTGGGAAAGGGCGTTGGCGATATCTGAGTGTCTTACCGAAAGTGAATGTTCCTTGGCACGGACCTGAATTCGTCGGTTCGTTTGTCCTATATAGGAACGAGGACAATTGGAACAGGGAATCTCATAAACACCGTGATTTTCGTTAGGAATTTTATCCTTGACGGATCTGACCAGATGGGAGAGTTTTTGTTGAGTAGTGAATATTGTTTTGATGTTTGTGTTTTTGAGAGATCTTGCGATCTTATCTGTTACTCCTTTGATGTAAGGAAGAAATAATTTAGGTGTAGATTCTTGTTCAGTGGGATTGGAAGGTGGTAGAGGTGGGGTGATATTTGTGTGTTTGCGTATGCTCTTGTCGATTTGATATGTGTTGTAACCGTTCCGTAATAATATATGTTTTAGAGTTTTGAGTTCTGATTCACGGTGTTCGTCGTCAGATAGTCGAATGGAACGGTAGATTAGGGTATTAACTACAGAGTTAAGTTGAGAAGGATGGTGGTGAGACTGGGCATTCAGATAACGGTTTGTATGAGTGGGTTTACGATAAACTGAATAGGAGAAGCCTTGGGATGGAAGTTTTTTGATCATGACATCGAGGAATGGCAGAGACCCATCGTTTTCCACTTCCATTGTGAATTGGATACTTGGATGTATGCCATTCAAATGATTCAAGAAGTGGAGCAACGAGTCTTCGCCATGGGGCCAGATCGCAAAGACATCGTCTACATAACGTAGCCAGCATGATGCTGTATGGTCGAATGACGATAGAGCATGGGTTTCGAAATATACCATGAAAATGTTGGCTAAGATGGGGGTGAGAGGGTATCCCATTGGGCTCCCTTGATTTGTCTGAAAAAATTGCCTTGAAAGATGAAATAAGTGTTGGCCATGCAGTGTTTGATCAGGGATAGGTTGTCTGGGGATATTTGATGTTTCGTGTCTAGGATGGAAAGTGTTTCTTCAATGGGATATTTGTAAATAAGGAGACAATATCAAAAACTAACAAGGAGATCAGTTGGGGTAATATTAATACTTTGAAGGAGTTCTATGAAGTGAAAAGAGTTTTTTGACGTATGACTGGGTTTGTTCGGCAAGGGGTTGAAGGGTTTTGGCGAGATATTTCGCAAGAGGATGTGTTGGACAATTGTAAGCGCTGACAATGGGTCGAAGTGGAATATTAGGCTTGTGAACTTTGGGTAGACCATAAATTCGAGGGGTTCTAGAAGATTTTTCTCTTGGGATTAGAGACTTTTTTATTTCAGGTGGGAGATTCGATTGGTTGATACGAGATCTTGTGGTTTTCTCCAGGTATGTTGTCGGGTCATGAGTGATACGCTTATAGTCGGGGGTGTCAAGAAGATTGGACATTTAGATCGAGTAAGAAGAAGTGTTAAGAATGACAGTGGCATTGCCTTTATCGGCTGGGCGAGGACGACTATATTTTGGTCATTGTAAAGTTCTTTGAGAGATTGCCTCTCAGAAAAAGTGAGGTTGGGACGGGGTGGCCGACTTGTACGAAGAATTTTGGCGATGTCATGCCTGGCAGTTTCCGCTTGATCTGTTGGAAGATGGGAAATTGCTTCTTCTGTTTGGGAGATGATAGTTTCTATGGGGATGGATTTAGGTGTGATGGAATAGTTGAAGCCTTTCGAGAGTGCTTTTGTTGCGATCTCGGAAATTAAGCCATCATGCTGGCTACGTTATGTAGACGATGTCTTTGCGATCTGGCCCCATGGCGAAGACTCGTTGCTCCACTTCTTGAATCATTTGAATGGCATACATCCAAGTATCCAATTCACAATAGAAGTGGAAAACGATGGGTCTCTGCCATTCTTCGATGTCATGATCAAAAAACTTCCATCCCAAGGCTTCTCCTATTCAGTTTATCGTAAACCCACTCATACAAACCGTTATCTGAATGCCCAGTCTCACCACCATCCTTCTCAACTTAACTCTGTAGTTAATACCCTAATCTACCGTTCCATTCGACTATCTGACGACGAACACCGTGAATCAGAACTCAAAACTCTAAAACATATATTATTACGGAACGGTTACAACACATATCAAATCGACAAGAGCATACGCAAACACACAAATATCACCCCACCTCTACCACCTTCCAATCCCACTGAACAAGAATCTACACCTAAATTATTTCTTCCTTACATCAAAGGAGTAACAGATAAGATCGCAAGATCTCTCAAAAACACAAACATCAAAACAATATTCACTACTCAACAAAAACTCTCCCATCTGGTCAGATCCGTCAAGGATAAAATTCCTAACGAAAATCACGGTGTTTATGAGATTCCCTGTTCCAATTGTCCTCGTTCCTATATCACACCCTTTCCCAACATCACACCCAAACAGGCCACATTATCGATTTCCCCAATACAAGAACTATTGCTCCCGTCCGATCTTTCAAATCCCGAATTATCCGTGAAGCTGTAGAAATAGAAAAACGTCCAAATTGTTTGAACACCAGAGATGACAGTCACAGACTCCCATCAGCATGGAAACCACTTCTCAGTGGTCGCCATGTAACGCCCAATCAGAGTGCATCCCGCACTGATGAGCGTGAGTACCCACCCCCCTCCCCTATAAATACGGCCACGCGACGATCGGCCCGTCAGTTGACTCTGAAGAGTAGGCAGATTGAGACTTCAGAGTTGACAGGAAGCAATACGGTTAGTGGAGTAGGCAGGTTGAGACCACGCAATCGTATTGTTTCCGATTCCTCCTAAATTCGATTCGTGGAGTAGGCAGATTGAGGCCACGAGTCTGAATTATTTCCCTTCTAATTCTCCTGAAGATGGCTTCGCAAAAGGAGCCGAAACGTCGAGATTTTTCAAATCTTTTACGCGGTTCATTCCGTGAACCAAGTTTTTCAAATACTTCCGACCGCGGAAATCTTTCTGAAAATATATATATATATATATATATATATATATATATATATATATATATATTTATATATATATATATATATATATATATATATATATATATATATATATATATATATATATATATATATATATATATATATATATATATATATATATATATATATATATTATATACAGGATCACTCACGGTGGATGGTAGGTTAGACGTTTACGGAGAACGGGACATGAGATTATTCTGAAAATTTGGTTTCATGGGTAATTGATTTTGGTCTATCGATCTAAAATAATAGTGGCGCTGCGGCGTTGCCGCTTATACTAAAAGTAGCAGCAACTGTGAAATTTCAAATGGGACACCCTATATATTATTCCATTTTTTTTGATTCTTTACCATTTTCCAATTGTTTTTGTATGATACTTCCCTATACCTATTTCCAGAGGTTTTCGAGAAATTTAATGGTTTCCTTATTTTTTTGTGCAAAACATAGCTTCAATTAAATGTTCATTACTAAGGTACTCAGATTCGTAGGACGCTGAAATTTTAGGTATAGTTTACCAAGTTCCGACGTATCAAGAATATTCTAAGGACTTTGTTCTTCATTATACAGGGTCCTTCAAAATTTGCGATTTTAACGATAAATACAAAAATAGTAAAAAGTGCATTTTTTCAAATGTAATACCCTGTATATTACTGAATATCTCGAAAGAAAATTGAAATCACTTTCAAATGATATATCATGTTCCTATACCTAAAATGTCAGATTTCCGAAATAAAAGCAAGTTTCTATAAAAATCGGATTATTTAGTCATATTTTGTATTAGCCCTCTCGCTCACCTTGTCCTCAATTGAGGACAACCTACTTTGGATTTTTTCCTATGAAGTGCCGCTTGCTCTTACTTCTCTGTCACATTGTTCTCAGTTGTGGACATCATATACTTCCAAATGAATATATGTGCTGCCATATACAAGCTGATGGAAGAAAAATTTCATTCATTTGAAGATATAGGTTTCCGTAGGGTAGCTGTGACAGCAGTGTAGCGCTTCTACTGTTCATTTGTTTTTTGTTATATTCGTTAGACCACGTGTTTGAAAAACTGTTGTTCCACGTTCACAATAAGTGTAGACTTGCTCCAAAGTAATTGTGTTTGGTGATTTTGTTGCATATTGTAATCAGCCGTTTTTGAAAGTGTGGTGTTCCTAATTTGAGACATTGTGAGCTTAGCGGTAAACGCAAAATCTTATGTAAATACAACAGCACTTTTATTTTATTTCTGCAAAAGTTAAATTTTATACATTTTAGTACTTCGAAAATGGACCATTCATGAAATACCATACCCTGTAATGTTATTTTAATAAAACATATTGATATTTTACCCTCTGAACATATTTCTGAAAATGTTTTGTCTTCCATCAGCTCATGATGTCCTCAATTGGGGACATGTCATAGTGCCTATCAGCTCATGATGTCCTCAATTGGGGACATGTCATAGTGCCCAAACGGAGCATTTTGAAAATCTGAATTTAACATCAAAAATTTTCAAAAAATCATAAGTTGCATCACAGTAAATTTAAGATTTTTCGCTCCAATAGTTTTAATTCGTGACCGATAGGGTTAGGTAGCTATGAAATGTAAAGAAAGATGTCATTATGAAAATTTGACAATTAGTCCATCAACAATAAAACGTTCGCGCGTTCATTAACGAAAATTTGATTTGAAAACAATCAAAATGGAAGGCATTAACTATTCTCATGAAGTTTTGATGAAGTTATTTATTGTACATGGTCATTGTGACCAAATAATAGCAAGAACATGCAGAAAATTCAAAGAAATGTATACCTATTGACGACCAATAAACGAGAGAAAATTTGAACGTTTACAAAATAATTTTATCACTTATGGGTCAATACTGAAAGCGAAACGAAATTTACAAAAGCCTGTTACTTCAAAAGAATGCCAAATTATAAATGTGTTAGCCTATTTTCACGCATATCCCCAAGCTTCCATCAAAAGTGCAGAAGAAGATGTAGGCTACACTCATGCATCTATTCAAAGGATCTTTCATAATTATAATATGCACCCATACAAGTTTACGAAAGTTCAATCTTTGAAACCAGAAGATCATCTATCTAGGATACAGTTTTGTGAAAATATTCTGATGCGCATCCAAGAAGATCCTAATTTTTTGAAGATAATAATTTGGACCGACGAAGCTAAATTTACTATTGTGTATAGTGTTCGAGCACGAGTCGATTATACTCAGAAATATATCTAATTAACGAATTGTGATAAAGGAAAGTTTCATTAAAAACCACATGGACGATGCTTCAAACTAAAATTTTCAAGAACGTATGATAGGTTATTATTATGTATATATGTGTAACATTTCACGGGTAACAAATAGATTTAAGATGAGATAGTTAAAAACTTCCTTTTATGTAAGTTTAAAAAAATATAAATATTATTTATAATAAAAAAGAAATATTTATTTTATTACAATGAAGCGATTTCTACTAATGTTAATACTAATAAATGATGAATTGATTTTTCGGATAATATATAATGACAATAAATTATAACAACTAAATGATTCTGAAGAGCTAATCCATTATTTGCAACAGAAACAAGAAAAAAATGCTCATTATTTTGATTATTCTTTGATACCAAAATTATGATTAAAGCAATACATTAAAACTATTAATAACAAAGCTCTTGTAAAAAGGAGTATAAATAATGTCAGATTATTTCAATCATAAGGCATATTTATGTACTGAATTATATGTATATTTACATTATTCATAAAATATTGTTTTTGAATAAACTTGTTTTGAAAAACAGAAAAATGTTTTTTTCTTACAATATCTCATATCTTGAATATTTGCCTTTCACTCGTCATTATCGAGATTTTGGAGCTGTACAGGCTGTCCCATTTTCGATGTCCTTACGGGGTAACTCGCTTATTTTTACAGATAGAGATTTGCGGTTTTCGCGAACGTTGGCTACTTTTTTGTTAATCTCACGATACCGTAAACAAACTTTTCATAGCTTGCTTCGTTTTTGAGATACAGGGCGAAGTTGAAAATATTGCATTTTTTTCCCCCTCCTGTATCACAGCTGTCTTTCAAGAAAGTAAAAACTGTTTTTATACACTTTTTCACGTAGAATCCAGTGGCGTAGTCAGATTTTTGGAATGAGCTGTCATTGTTTAGATATAACCCAATGTTATAATTTTTTAAATGGAACACACTGTATATTTTTCCATATTCAAAACATAAATTTTTTGCGCTTTTCAAAAATATATAATACTTATATAAAATTTTAAGTATTAGCCCTGTATTTAGATAATTTTCTTTTTTTTATGTCAAGTCAAGACAAATATCACTTTGATAGATCGTTCGGCGCAGTAAAATTCCATTTGTATAAGTAAGAATGAAAAGTAGTCATTAAAAAAATATTAATATAAGTTACTAAACAGAGAAATATTTAATGATTATAATAAAAATAGAAACTTGTATGTAACACTGCTACAAAACAAAGTTCTATTTTTTTTCTGTTGAAAATGTTTTGTAAATATTGTTCAAATTACTTCGAAAACTTCTCTCGTGGCATTCATCAGAGCATCTCGATTTTCGTGGCGCGTGTGGTTTATTTTATTTTTTATGTAGCCCCATATAAAGAAATCTAATATAGATAAGTCAGGGGACCTTGGTTGCCAGTTAATGGGGTCATTTTCATCAATACACTTGTTTTAGAATCTTTCATTAGGATAAATATTTTCTATATTGAGCCAACGGAATTTCGTCAAGTAGTTCAGAAAGAAAATCATCCAAATATCTTTGATGATTCAAGTTACCGTCGAAAATAGGGTAGACTAATCTTCCTCCAAAAACGAAACAAAATCGGACAATATACCACCTACAAAACTCAATACTCTTCTCAGTTTCACTTGGGTGCAGATGATGTATAGCTTGGGATATGTAGGGAGTATATTTATATATATATATATATATATATATATATATATATATATATATATATATACTATATATACTATATATATATATATATATATATATATATATATATATATATATATATATATATATATATAAAAAGAATATAGAAAGAAAAACAATGTTAACAGTGACATTAGCCCTGAGGAATTTAATAAATTTTTTTCCTCAATCCCTCATGAAATTGTTAAATCAATTAGTCATGTTCATGATAGCAATGAGAACCTGTTCCGGAAAATTATCCCCAATAATGTTAACTTTAAATTCCAGGAGGTTTCTTGCGTCCAGGTAAGGGATGCTATTCTTTCTCTGAAGGATAGTAGATCCACGAATTTTTATGGTATCTCAGTGCCCCTTCTTAAGAGAGAGGCTAGTAGCATTTTACATCAATCACTCACCTAATTAATAGGTGTTTACGAGATGGAATTTTTCCCGATTGCATGAAGGTATCCAGAACTATACCTCTTTTAAGAAGAGTGACCCAAAAGATGTTGCCAAACTACAGACCCATCTCGCTCGTCCCAATATTCTCGAAACTTATAGAGAAAATTTTATGTAACCAGATGCCTCTCAAGTATTCGAGTTTAATAAACTTATTTTCTGTTTTCTCAGTTTGGTTTCCGCAGGAAGAGAAAGCACTATTGATGCTATATTACAGTTTGTGAACTATACGGTTGAATGCTTCGAGCTAGGTCTTTACTCATTCTCCTTGTTCTTGGACTTGACCAAGCATTTGACTGTGTGTCTCATCGGCTCTCCTTAAAAAGCTTGAACACTATGGCTTCGACAATACCAGTATTCAGCTCATCCATCTTTCTTGAACAACAGGCATCAATCTGTCTCTGTAAGTGATAAATTGGTCCAGTAAGGAAAAAATTACTATTGGAGTACCACAAGGCTCAATATTGGGTCCTATACTTTTTTAATATATATCAACGATTTTCCTGACTACTTAGACCACTGCCTAACAATTTTGTTTGCTGATGATACAACTATAAGTGTTTCGAGCAGAGATATAAATGAGGGGAAAGAGCTTAGTGAAATATCCGCAGTCAAGTGCTTTGAGATGTTCTCGGGGAATGGCTTTGCGTGAATGATGGTAAAACTGAGAAAGTGATTTTTACTCTTAGACCAGCCGAGGAGCTGGGGAGTGTTAGGTTTCTTGATTATTATATGGATGCCAGACTTACATGGAATGCCCATGTTGATTTTCTGGCAGCCAAGGTATCAAAAAAATATATTTGCTTGAGAGCCATGAGCGCGTCACTGTCTGTGGGTGTGTTGAGGTCGGCTTACTTCGCGATGTGTCAGGCCTCATCTGAGATATGGCATTCTGGTCTGGGGACATTGTGTTGAGTTTGATAGATTGTTTGTGATTGCAGAGAAGAGCGATAAGAATAATTAGTGATCTCAAGTATAGAGAGGATTGTAGGCAATCTTTTAAAAGTTTAGACATTCTAACTCTACCTGGCTTATTTATTTTAGAATGTCTCATGTACGCCCACTCGAGTAGAGATAAATGGCAGCTAAATTGTGATAACCACTCATATGACACTAGGAATAAGGATGATATATATGTACAGAGAATATAGACTGGGGAGATCACAAAATGGTCCAAATTTTTTAGCATTTAAGTTGTATAACAAGTTACCTTCAAGCTGGAGGTCTCTTACGTTAAACCAATTTAAAAATAAAATCAAAAAAAATCTTAATTGATGCAGCTCCCTATAATTCAAAAAATTTTAATTTTAGTGAATTTTTTCTAACTGAATTTTTAAAACTGTATGTTCCTTTTACTATCTTTTACTATCTTTTATTTCTATTTCACAACTTACTTGATAGTGATGTAATTTTGTACTGGACGCGTGTAAATACAATTGTATACTGACACAAATAAAGATGATTTGATTTGATTTGATTTGATTATGTATATATATATATATATATATATATATATATATATATATATATATTTTTATATCTTCCAAACCCTTGGAAATCCAACCGAATCTTCAATTTCTCTGCAAGTATTTTTGTTCTCTTCTACCTTTACGAGGACACAAATTTCATCATTTTCGGCATTTTCTTTTCTATAACTTTCTGGCCTAGGCTTTTCAAAAGATCCGAAAAAGGAAACTTAAAATTTCTATCTTATTATCTAACTGACACCCAGTAACTGAGTAATAGTAAATAACTTTCAAAATAGAGGTCCATCGCTTGATTTGGATTTAAACCAACTTGGTAATATATCCCAACCATATCTAATTTTTCGTAGTTTTGATATACTGGATTATCATTCGCCATTGTGAGAAAAATTTGTACAACTTGACAGGAACTATAAATATTTTGCACTTGCTTTTTTTTCATAGCCACCTACTAATTAGGTCCAGAGCGTATATAAGTTGATAAATAGTGTTTCATTAGTTTAAATTTATTGTTTTGTCAAATTGTTTAATAACGTATATTAAACAATATTTTTTAATGAAAGCTTTTCATTCTTACCTATATAAATGGAAGTGATATATTTGTTTACTGCGTCGAACGATCTATCAAAGTGATATTTGTCTTGACATAAAAAAAAGAAAATTATCTAAATACAGGGCTAATACTTAAAATTTTATATAAGTATTATATATTTTTGAAAAGCGCAAAACATTTATGTTTTGAATATGGAAAAATATACAGAGTGTTCCATTTAAAAAATTATAACATTGGGTTATATCTAAAAAATGACAGCTCACTCCAAGAATCTGACTACGCCACTGGATTCTACGTAAAAAAGTGTATAAAAAACAGTTTTTACTTTTTCTATAAGTTGAAAGACAGCTGTGATACAGGAGGGGGACCAAAATGCAATATTTTCAACTTCGCCCTGTATCTCAAAAACGAAGCAAGCTATGAAAATTTTGTTTACGGTATCGTGAGATTCACAAAAAAGTAGCCAACGTTCGCGAAAACCGCAAATCTCTATCTTTAAAAATAAGGGAGTTACCCTGTAAGGACATCGAAAATGGGACAGCCTACAGCTAGTGACCTATTAAAGCATCTAAGCATTCTTATTCATGCTATTTAAATCTACCGAATTTTATTTCTGTTAATAAAATAAATTGTTTATATTTTTGACAATCAATTTTTTCTAGGCCCCAAACTTCAAAATATTATGGAATGGTTTTCAGTTTTGATTGTGACACACCGAGAGATACTGGAAGGAATTGTGAAGTCATTTCTTAAAGTATGGCGCTTTTAGGGGGGTTCATATACGTAATAAATCGAAGGAAAATGATGTTCGTACCGGTAGTGCGCGGGACGCAATTGCAGAATGATTAATTGAATTTGCTCGAAAATCCGGAGGTGTCAAACAATTCCTTTCAAAAAATTTCTTAGATTTATCGGTATTTTAACAACAAGAAATCCTACAGTCGCCACATGCCATGTGGGTGTTTAGGCCCGCCATACTTTCTTGAAAATGTTTTTTTTAAATTTATTTCTTACAGGCTGATTTTTTTTAATCTTGTATGAAAATCACAACGCCATACTATTCCGACGTTCCAAAATACCCGTCATAACCCCTCCAACATGTAATTTTTCAAAATTCGAAAAACTATTTTTTTTCAGTATGGCAGTTAAATCGTAGTCAGTTTATAATACAGTGAGACAAAATTATATTCGCCATACTTCTAGTGCAGAACAAAAGTGGTGCCATACTTGAAAAATGGTATTTTTTCACAGTTTTTAAAACATGCCTATAGAAGTCGTAAAATTATTTTTCACAGTATGGCATAAATTAAATCAGATTGTTCCAATACGATTATAAGTTTAAAAAATACGCCATACTGTGACTATGGTATGAAAGACCGTGATACGCACGCTGTGATGTGAAAAAAATAAATAAATAAAACGATTTTTCACAGTAGGGCATTTAAAATTTCGGAAAGTTCATAAAAAGTATGATTGAGGGAACTTTATCCCATACTTATGGTGAAGTCCAAAAGTGGTGCCATACTGTAAGAAATTGTTCAAACGTTGCATAATTTTACAATTATTTAATTACATTGTACGTATATCACCCACTCTACAGGTATGGCATTATAGCAATTATGTTTCTAATCATAAAAACAACTACTAGACCAAATTTCAAGGTGAAAGAAATAGTTTTTCGAATTTTACAAAATTACATATTGGAGGAGGTATGGCGGGTATTTTGGACCGTCGGAATGGTATGGCGTGGTGATTTTGGTACAGAATTAATAAGAAAAAAAATCAGCGTGTAAGAAATAAATTTTAAAAAAATTTCAAAAAAGTATGACGTGCCTAAAGACCCACCGGAGAAGTATGGCATATGGCGAGCGTGGGATTTTTTGTTGTTAAAATACCGATAAATTGAAGAAATTTCGTGAAAGAAATTGTTTGACACCTCCGGATTTTCGAGCAATTTCAATGAATTATTCTGCAATTGCGTCCCGCGCACCAACGGTAAGAACATCATTTTCCTTCAATTTATTACGTATATGATGAACCCCCCTAAAAGCGTCATACTGTAAGAAATGACTTCACAAGTCTTTCCAGTATCTCTCGGTCTATGAATTTATTAACTCTTCAGTCGGGGCGCCGGGTCTGTGAGACCCAACCATTTGGATATAATTCGTCAAATCTAGGCAGAACTCGCTGCATCGCTGTAGGTTCAAGTACCTTCCCATCTTGGACGTTAATCTAATTGTAGCAAGTGGCGAAGATATAGTGCTTGTAGTTTGTGTTTTTTTGCGCGATAAGTCTGTGAGACCCGGTGCCCTGTTTTGAGATAAAATTTTTCGTCAGGCGTGATTTCGGTAGTTCGTAGGTGAGTTTAATTTTTTCATTACATTATTGTTCTTTTCTGTAAAATTACAATTATTCGTAGCTGAATCATTATATTGTGAAGTAAATTTTTCAAGAATGTGTATAATATTTCAGTTATTGTTTCAGATAATGAGTTACGAGGTTGAACAGGAGACTCCGTCGACTATGAGAAGATTTAGAAACGTACGAAGAACCTGATGATGAAGAAGCGGAACTAACTTCTGAGGAAGATATTCTAGAAGAAAAAAATCCGATAGTGAATCAGAGAAACACTGTCAAAAAGACTCAAAAACAAAATATTATTGTGAAAAATATCATAAGTTCATTTGTCTGACTCATCTTCACGCTTGGTGTTCCACATGCTCAGATACTTATATGAACCAATAGATAATGTTTTCTTATATGTACTTAATATGTTTATGTCGAGAAAATGAGTTAACGTTATGTCCTTTTTTTTTATTTTCACATTTCGAGAATCATGTTTTTTTGTAAACCGTTTATGTGAGCGAATAATTTAGGTATTCGTTTTTGAAACTTAATTCCTTTTTTTTTGAATTAATAATATAAATAAAGGATAGTTTTATTGTTTTAATATGTTGTATTACTAAAAAACTCTTTACAAAAATGAAAAAAGGCAATGGGTCCGTCAGACCTGGCGCCCCGTTTGTTGTTACAATTCAGGGCGCCCCGACAGAAGGGTTAATATAATTATTACTAAATGTATCTCACTTTAGAGGGTTTCTTCACAATATGAACTGGTACTGATGAATCCATATTATTTGAAACATTTTGATCCACTTTTTCTATTTTTACTTCGCTAGCCATGTAAATGCCACTTTCATACAATATTAAGATACGAATTCACACATCAACTGAATACACACACTAAAACAACCAATCGCACAATCTTCATGTATATTTCAATCGACTCTCTTCAAGTAACATGAACAAATGTTATCAAAAACAATTTAGTACAATCTGTAGGGTCAGATGCGAATAAATCTTCGAAAATAGTTCATGATGAAAATCTTCAATGAATAGATAAATCTAACGATCAAGCATGAAATACGATGAATTATTTTGCAGTGGCGTGCTGAAATTTTTAATTAAAAAAATTTAAATGATTTGGTAAGAGTTGAATATTGGTATTTGGTATTGGTAGGTTTGGATGGTGACCGATGCGCTGCGACTTTATTAGATCTATTGTGCCCCATCTTATTCTGCTTCTCGATGTGTTCTCGTTTTACAGCAGCCCCTCAAGCCTCAATACCTTCAGGAATCTGAGGATTTTAAGGGGTTCTATTCGTGGTATTTCTTCTACAGTCAGCTGGTATGATCCCAGTGCGTTCAGTCTTTCATGGTGCACAGCATAGCACTCCATCACAGGGGTGTTTCTGGAAGTTCCTTGCAGAATCTGCAGGTGCTGTCCCCCTCTAAACCTAGCTTCCTTAGGTGTCATTTGAGTCTGCAATGCCCCGTAAGAAACCCTGTGATTGTCTTTAACTAATTTTGCTGAGGTTAATCAGTGTCTTCGATCTTGCTCGGTTGAACTTTCCGAGGAGATATGAGTTGAATATATGGCAACATTAAAAAAAAATTTCCCATTTACTCCAGAATCTACCTATTCTTTAAATTGTAGCTGTCAAATAAAATTTTAATATTTATATATATGACCCGGCAAACGTTGTTCTGCCATATGAATTATTTTTATCTATCTATCTTTCTATATTTTCATCTATCTGCCGATGTATATCTACATATCTAGATAGTTATCTATCTATCTATCAATCTATCTGACCCGGCAAACGTTGTTCTGCCATATAAATTATTTTTATCTTTCTATCTTTTCATTTATCTGCCGATGTATTTTTATCTATCTAACTATCTATCTCTCTATCTAGATAGTTATCTATCTTTCTATCTATCTATCTATCATTATATCTATCTATCAATCTATCTTACCTGGCAAACATTGTTTAAATTATTGAAATGGCTATTAAAATGAATGGGTTGTTGATAGAAGGGTGAAAATTTAGAGTTATATGTATTTTTTAATGCAACTTCATGAATAAATGAAAATAAAAAATTTCGTCCAAAAAATTTATAAAAATGTTTCGGCTCTAATCATTAAGGGTGTGAAAACTATATTACGATCTATTCTCAAACCGACTATTGTTATTATTATATTGCCATCTTGCAACCCTATGCGGATCTGTGAATAAAATAAAAAAAATGAAAATCGCGATGGAAAAATAGGGGTTGATCGTAGAAGGGTAAAAAATTGAGAGTTATATGAATTTTTTTATTCTGAGTCATAACAAAATAAAAATAAAAATCTTACCAAAAAAATTAAAGTTCATATTTAACAAATGAAAATAGGGGTTGATCGTAGAGGGGTGAAAATTTACGTTTATATGTATTTTTGAATGCTGTATCATAAGAAAAATAGAACAGAAAATTTTGTCTAAACAATAAAAATTTAAAATTGAGGGGGATGAAAAATAGATTTTGTCCGATTCTCAGACCTAACCGATATGCACACAAAATTTCATGAGAATCGGTCGAGCCATTTCGAAGGAATTTGACATATTAAATTTAGGAGTTGATCGTAGAGGGGTGAAAATTTAGGGTTGTATGTATTTTTGAATGCTGTATCATAAAAAAATAGAACAGAAAATTTTGTCTGAAAAATGAAATATTGAGGGGTGGGACCACCCTTAACATTCAGGGCGATGAAAAATAGATGTTAGCCGATTCTCAGACCTACTCGATATGCACACAAAATTTCATGAGAATCGGTCGAGCCATTTAGGAGGAGTTTAACTTCTAACACCGTGGCACGAGAATTTTATATATTAGATATATATATATATATATATATATATATATATATATATATATATATATAAGGAAAATATAACGCCGTTAGAAATATTTAGTTGGTTATCACTTTCGATGGATGGATGATACTGATGAGCCCCAAATAAGGGCAAAACAGACTGTCTATCATTTCCATTGATTGTGATAAACAACTTAATAACTAATATTGAAGTTTCGCTTATCACTTGGTGAGACATGATTAAATACTGATATTTAAAATAAAAACACTTGGCTTTAAGTTTCACAAATATATTGAATAAAAATTAACAATTACATTAGTCTTGATAATGGGCCCATAACCCGAAACTAGTTGACTAATGTAATTGTTAATTTTTATTCAATATATTTGTGAAACTTAAAGCCAAGTGTTTTTATTTTAAATATCAGTAAACAACTTAATGTTTCTAACATACACCATCCAAGGTATATGGAGGCATTTCGATGTTTCGTGAACTCGTATAACCAGCTTCGCTTGAAGGTTAGTTTGATTAGTTTCAAATCAATGTCTTAGTTCACTTCATATACATATATATATATATATATATATATATATATATATATATATATATATATATATATATATATATATATATATATATATATATATATATATATATTCGAATTATTCTTGCCTGTTGTGCTGTTATTTATTTGTCTCTTTTATATCAATAATAGGTCATTTGAGTTGAAGACTGACTCTAGTAAACAGTAAAAGTTACTATTAAAAATATTTTGAAACATTTGATAAATATGAATATAGAGAAGACCTACTAGTAGAGTGCAACGAAATTTAGAGATAATTTGAAAACCAAACCCCTTTTGACTTCTCTCCAACTAAATTCCGTCACTGATGATTAAACTCAATCTCTAATCATAAACAATAATTATTTTGTGGTTAAGAAGACATCAATGCTTATTACTCATTCAATAGTAACTTGCTGGCTATTTATTTATACTGCGACAAAGAATATGATAATAAAGTGAGTCACATAGAAAAACAATAAATCCTTCAGAGATTATTCATTTTTGAAAGAATTATGAATATTAATTGCTAATTGAAAAAAGAATAATGAAATTCACGCAAAAATAAATTTGCAACACTAGGAATAATATCGACTTATATGTTATTTTCCTTTATCTAACATATGAGAAAATTTTCAGTAGCATTGCTTATAAATAAAAGTAGATCCATCTTATCTTTAGAAGTCACCTGGTGAAATTATCATGCATTGACTGATGCCACATTTAGTGATAAGTACCTACTCAATACCATCTTCCTACCAATGACAATACTCAATAATTTATTATCAAAGGTTGAGTTAACAAATCAATATTTGGAAATAAACAGTAATAAAAATACTTTTCGTCAATTTGTGTGGAAATTTACGAAAAGTATTTTGATTTTTGTTTATTTGAAATGAATTTCCATAAAATAAATAGTCCACAAATTATCTCCAAATGAATATGTTTTTTTTCTCCTCACACAAGTCTTTATCTGTTGTACAAGTACACCTCATTATAATAGTTTGTATAATCCTGCATGCACTGTTGTAACTCCAACAAATATTCTTCCTCTAGTGGACTACTCCTGTCATAAGTTTTTTTTTTCTCTCAATGTCTTAACGAGTTTAATACATCTTTTTACCAAGAGAGTTTCTGAAAGAAATTGCGTCACGTGCAAATGCTGTCAGACGATTAGCAGAAAGCATGCAGGGTGATGGACAATCAAAATTGAAAAAGTCCACCACAGGATGTTTCACGAAATGATCTTGTTATTATCAGGTTTCAGGCTTGAAAAACTGAGATAAAACAGATATTGAAACTGCTTTGATTATGAATGAACTCTAATAGCATTTTTACTTATAAATGAATGAGTAAATAAGATTAAAATATGAATAAATAAGTTACTTAACAAGGGCATTCAGATACAAAGAAATAACCGATATATCAATCAAAAACGTAACTCAATCTACTGACATATATATAATATATTATCAATCAATATAATTATACATAATATAATTAATGTAATATATATTGTCTTTAGTTTAATCTACGACTTGTGTGAAAATTAGCCTGTACATTTGAATTAATCAGTATTTATTATTATTTCTCGAAATATACTTGACGATTTTTTATCTCTTGCAATTCAATACTAGTTTTACATTTTCAGAAAACAAATTTGGAAAAAACTGATAACACTTGAAAAACTTCCCGGAGTCAAACCAAAATTTCTTGAGAATTCCAGGATATTTTACTAGAAAAAGAATTCCCTGAGATTTCCAGGACTTCCAGGTTTTTCAAGGATGTAAACACCCTGTTAATGAAGCCACCTATTGTTCAAAATTTGCAATAATCTTAAGCATTCCATGTATGGCTTTTAATGCTGGACAGGCATTTGGAATAAATGTCTACATGAAAATTTTCACCCAGTTACCAATAAAGAACTTCTTTAGGCATTCTGTGATGGATACTCAACAGAGGTGAATGAAAGAGATTTGTTCCTTTTATAAGTGTATTTTGTACGCCATAAAGAACTGCCTTTTTTTCATCAACTAATTATTTGAAAATATGTTTTGGTATGGATTTTTCCATTGCTCAATAACGCATTCAGCTTTGCCATTAGTATCATTTTAGGTAACCCCTGCCAAATAATACAATTGGTGTCTTCTATTATCGAGTCTAGTTCAAAAATTAGTTTTCATTCAGCAATTGCTGAGCTCAACTGAATTTCTGATTTATTGCCCAAAAATTTTTAAATGGCCAGGAACATCATTTGTTAGATCTTCGAAATTCAGATTATCGTCATCTAGAACTTCATCATCTGTCAGTGAGTCAGAATTTAGGGAAAACCTACAATACCAATATTATTGCTGCTACAAGAGGCAAAATCGGCAGCATTATCCAATAACACCAGATCAATACAGATAACATTGATATTGAACTCAGCAACATATTCAAGAGAGCCTTTCATTTATTTTCCCTTCAAAGCAAAATTGATGAGATCGCTCTTTAACTTAACTGCAATATAAGATTTCCAGTTACCTTTATTTCTGAAACCTATTATAGGAAACTGTAGAAGTATTGTCGATTACATGAATCATTTTAGCAGTAGAAAATCAATTCCAATAAAGCAGATTTCAATTTTGTCATAATGACTACATAATAATCCTATTTGGATTAAGTTATTGATTATTTTCATTTAGGTACCTTGTTTTGTTCAATGCTACAAATGATTAGTACAATCTATATATTATTTGATGCTCAGTTTATAGTACCTACATAATGAACAAGCATGCACAAACCTATATTATCAAGGATATTTACAACAGCCGTCTTAGCCTAAGCTCAATTCTGGATAAACAGCATAACTCATTCATTCTGAGAGCACATCTACTCATAGCAATCTTCGATTCCATTGAGAAAAAAAGGTTTAATAAATTCTCTTAAATTGACTAAATCTATATGAAAATAAGAAAATTGTGTTGTTTCTCTTTAAAAAAATAAACCAAAAGTTTATCAATGTATGTATTTCTGAAGCTGATTATTTAATTTCAGGAACACTCAATGTACTAAAATATCATGAGTTTTTGATTTTGAAGAATTTATGTTCAATACCATACAAGCTATTACCACAAAAAGAATTTGAAAAATTTTTATTTCTCCTTGTAATTTAAAATGAAAACCATGTCTGTTACATCTAATCTTACTTTACGAAAAATTTATTAAGAAAGCGATCTCATCATAAGTTTTATAACTGAAGCCTGATATTACAATCAATGAAGAATAACAATGTTTTGGTATTTGAAGATAAGGAAGCAGCGCAAATATTGAAAATTAGAAAATTTCCCAAAAATAATCCAATATCACACTCTCACGTTACCGCTTTAATGTATTTACTCCTAAATAATCATATTTTATTGAATACCTAGATAATAAAAGATCCAAGGCGTAAAGATTTAAGTGTATAAGTGTCATATATCATGACACGTTTTGTAAAAATGTATTAAACATCTACACATTTCAAATAAGTGAACTGACAAACTTATATGTTTCATTTATACACTGTATCAATGGCACAAAAATATATAATAAAAACAGTTGCAACCTACCAACAGTTAAGGCTCAACAGTAAGATACACATCGATAGTATGAGAGAAGATATCCACCAGGAATACCGTAGCGCTTTTACTTTGAATAATTTGAATATATGTTGTTAAATTATTTAGAGTTGGATTGAATGAGTTTATTTTTGACCCTAACTAACCTATTCAAAGTAAGTAGAATATTAATTACTTATATGATGTTTATATTGTGTAAAAAGGAAGTTCCACAGAAAAATAGGATATACAATTTTTTCTTCTGATAACAAATACCCCCTTTACCTTTTAGTACTTCTTAGAACTTTAGGTATTGAAAGTATTCTAGACAATTTTATGTAATATAATTTATGTATATAAAATAAACAATTTATAATACTCACTTGTACTTTTAAATCTAGAAGAAATTTACCATCAAACGAATATAAGTTTTCTCAGTGTAAGTTTATTTCCACTTGATTTTAAAATGAATGAATTCATGTTAATTATCCAAATTCAACAAAAGTAAACAAAAGGAGTTATTTTTATTTAATCTATTTGTTCTAATCTAACTCATGAATTTTCAATTAATATTTTAAGTAAGAAGCCACAGATCGAATTGACTATGATCAGAGAAGATATCGTACCTTCTTCTTTGATATGGCTAAAGAAGTTGAAGTGTTAAGTGGAATGGAAAATGGAAGGCACTGATGGCAGAGAAGAGAAACGTCTTCCCTGCTGTTGACTGATTCGCATTTGGAAAACCATCGACACCAATTTATTGAAGAAATGCCTTTGAATTTTATTTGTTACCTGCTTTTCAGTATGAATTATAAAATTAGTTCTCAACGCCCGATGATCGGATAGAGCTCAGTATTGGCGTCTGAAATTAAGATCGTAGCACCTGTTCAGCAAGGATACTGTGCTTTACCGCAGAGTGCAGTAGTATACTACTAAAGTTAGATAGTTTTTTGAATTTGCAACACTGTAACAATATTATAGAGAACATAGATAATTCTCTATGATAAATATACTGAATCCAACCAAATTGTGATTTGTGAATTTTCTCTTTCATTTCCCACCACTTAATATTTATTAGGTTAATGGTTAGACATGTATTGTTATGGTGTATTATACTTCTTGAAGATCAAAATTCTTGTTCCTTTAATATACCAGTAAATAGTCATTCGTTCTGTTAGACTGAATTTTGCTAAGCTGATCGATAAGTATTTGATTTTTCTACAAATATTTAGTAATGGGAGATGCTCCAAGTTCTAGAGGTAGGGCTGCTCTCTTAGAAAAGTTGAGAAAACGACAATGTACACAAGTTGGCGTTGAACCAGAAAAGGTGGAACATGTTCCACAGGCACAACAAAAACCCACTGGTAGAGCTGCCTTACTAAAAAAAATACAGGAAAGTAGGGAGAAAAAGGTTGGTGTTGAACCATGTGTGTCCTCTACCGCGGTTACACATGTTGAAGTTGCAATTGGAGCTGGAGCAGGGGAAAGAAATCGTTCTTCTGGAATTACTAAAAAATTTGAATCTTTGAGTGTTAGTGAAGAAACTCCTCGTGAGGCAGTCAGATACAAAGGTAAATAATACTGACCTTTACATATTTTGTTTGAATTTGGTAATGTTTCAATGCCTTTCATTGTAATGAAATGATAATTGATCTATATATAGGTATATATATATATATATATATATATATATATATATATATATATATATATATATATATATATATATATATATATATATATATATATATATATATATATATATATATAATATATATAAATTATATATAAATATATATATATATATATATATATATATATATATATATATATATATATATATATATATATGTATATATATATATATATATATATATATATATATATATATTTTTATATATAATATATATATATATATATATCTATATATATATATATATATATATATATATATATATATATATATATATATATATATATATATATATATATATATATGGACAACAGGGCCACCAGTCAGTAAAACAGATTTTCATTTCAGATTTGAGTTCAACATCATTTGCTCGCCATACGATAATAAAGTACATTGGTGGGTGAATAATAATAACTAATAACAACTTTTGATGTGAATTCATTCGAAATCTGTAGTGTATAATTGATGGAATGAGTGTCAGTGTTACAGAGGTATTGAATAACTTGATGAAATTTTTCTGTGATATTTTTTATTTATGGACTAACTTTAATTTTTAACAACAATAATTTTTCTTCCCATTGTAGTCCTTGAAAAAGGCATTTGAAGGCTGAAACGTTGGAATAAATGATAGAAAACGACCAAAAATAAATCTCCAGTTTAAACTAAGCCATATTCCCAAGAAAATTCTGAAATGATCTTATATATATATATATATATATATATATATATATATATATGTGTATTTAGTTCGCGTCCATATTGGCATCCCGCCTGCAAAATCTGCGGTTCAAGTAGCATCCGAAGTAAATTGGCATCCAATATACAGATGCCAATTTGACTTTCTCAAAAAACTTTTCCTATGTGTTGCTATTCTTACTTATTATTCATGAGTAAAAGCGATAAAAACGATGGATGCTATTTTGATCATTCTTCGAAAAATACGAGTATACTGTATGTGTTCGAGTGTATATGTGCTAGGGTGCGCTAGTTGGATTGTGTATACTTACAAGGCATTCATAAATCTGACAACGTTGCGGCTGGCAATCCTCTAGCGAATTATGTGATTGTTTGGATATTTACGTTAGTCTCATTTATAAATGAAAAGCGAATTGTGATTTTGCTAAATCCAACTATAAGTGCACTTCAAATTGATTGAAATGCTGTTACTTTGAAATTCTTGGACAGGATCTAAAACGTCTCAGCATTTGTATTGATTTCTGTGAATTCGTTACTATTCATTATTCAAGTTTAAGTGAAATATTGAAAAATATCATCTACTTTTCCGACTATATTGAAATTAATGACAGTAATTATTATGATGATTGATTCAGTTTCGTTTCTTCTACATGGAAATGAAATTGAACTTTTGATTATTTCCCTAAGAAAAAAATGCTATGTTTCAGATTATTAATTTTTTCATAATACCTTACTAAATAATGAATACCATTTCAAAAAAGGTTTATATGCTATATAAAAGCATCTATTTGCAGAGCACCAAAAAACTTTAGAAAAACAAATTAATATGCAATCATAAAAACATAGAATTGGCTAGAAATGTTTTTTTTGTTCAACTGAAAATCTGGAAATGCATAATTTCTTTGAAGAAACTATCATATAATTTCAGTACCTGTCAGTTAGTTACATAATTTGGGCTATTTAGAGTCTAGATTTCAAAATATTCAGATTTATGTATGAACTTATATCTCACGTTCAATCAAAAACTGAAAGTTCTTGTCTAATAACTTCTCTATTATGAAATTGTACTGCCTTATAATCACAGTTATTTATGATGTCAAATTTTCAGTAAATGAATATTATCTTAAAAGATATAACAATGTCATTCGATCGAAGATTGAGAAAATCGTCATAATACGATTATGGAAATTATTGAGAATTCTATTGAAAATAACAAAGTTGATGAAAATTTAGGTTACTACCGTGAGTTGCTGACATTTCGAAATTTTATAAGAATACATATCCCAATCAGATGTGCTACAGAAGTTTCGGAACACATTTAATACAGAAAGATTAAAATCTAATATTAATATGATCTAATGCAAAAGTTTCATTTTATGTTACTTATTTCTCAGTAAATTTCTAATGGATGGTCACTGTAGGACAGCTTGTGAAATCAGTAGGCATCTATTGAGCAGATTGAGTAGAATTGTTTGCACAATCGTAGGTATGCTGGGTGAAATACAGAAATTTTTTCATCAAATTTAATTTTCTGGTCGATGAAGCTAAAGTTTTAACTATTCTTGAAATATTCTCACTACTGTTCGGTCTATGTCGACATTTAATATTTGAATTCCAATTTGAATTTTCGAAAACAGTGACTAGAGTGCTACAATCGCGATTTTATTTACTTCGAACACGTTACAGATTGCGGTTACTTTGATGAAATAGAGATAGGAAATAGCGCGAGCAAAGGCATAACACAAAACACTAATCAAGACTGCGTAATGCAGCAAAATGATTCCTTAGACATGGAACCAGCTAAAATATTGTCTACTGAAACAAAACCTAAAGCAAAGAGAATATTGGTTCCTTGGACAGCAGAACAAAAACGTCTAACCTAGAAATTTTTCATAAAACACATTCAAGGAAGAATCGCATCGAAGAAACCTGAAGTAAACAATTTAATCGAAAAATATTCTGAAATATTTTCAAACAAAACATGACCACAAATAAAAGTCTATGTAGCTAATCAATTCAATAAAAAAAAATTAGCGTTTTAGTGTATTCAGATTTATTATTGATTCAAAGAAATCTATGAAATACGTTATTATTTCTGTTTTTATTATTTGTGTGATATTTTTTGGAAAAATGTTTTACTCAATTCTCCTTTTAAGCACGTTTTTTGACACCTTAAATGAACAGTTTTTGTCTGTATCTATAACTATGTACATGAATAATAAAAATGTGATTTTCGAGTAATATGTCTTACCTACTAATTAATTCAGTGTTAAATCAAGGTTGTAGATAACAAACCTGTTACTCTAATGTTTGTCCCATGCACTTTACTCCTGAAAAAATCCTAATTTATTCAAACTTGGTAGTAATCGAATATTTTAAGGCAATTACAGACTAGAAGTGAAAGGTATAAAAGAACTTGAAAATAGGTTTTCAAGTATTTTTTCTGCATTGAATAAATCCAAGTCCTCGCAAATTTTGATAACCTAATTCACCAAATGTTATCATACCAACGATGTGAAAAGAAGCCAGGAAACAAAGAAATTCATAACCTTCTGCTCACCTGATAAACTCAATGCCTATAACATTTATGAATGATTCGCAAGAGATTATTTTGTGTTGTTTTAAAATATAGGCATTCATTTTTTATTGGAAACACTATAATAAATTCGAACTTATATTAATCTAGTAGGTGATTGCCTCATTTGAATATATCACGAAATTGAAACAAATCTAAAAAAGTGAAAATACAGATTTTATAGCTCATGGAACACATGATATCAGAGTGTACCCAACCTTCCATTTTACTTCATTTCCCAGCATATCACGACACCTATCTTTTTCCATGCCTCCCTCCTTTCTGCTTCCCACCTTTTGCATATGAAAACGGTATGTTCGGGGTCATCTTTCGCTTCACACTCACGGCATATATCATCTCTGGACTTCTTAATTCTATACGTAAACGTTCCGTATGATCCATGTCCCGAGAGAAACTGGGTGAAGTAGTAATTTGTTCTTTTGAACTTACACCTCATCCAGCTTCCCACATCCGGGATCAGACGCTTTGTCTATTGGGCCTTGTCTGTCATTTTTCCCCATTTCGCTTGCCAGTTCTTGATTGTCTTCTCTCGCGCCAGTCTACGAACGCCTGCCCGTCTGCTATTACCCATTGTGCATAGAAAGTTCCTTTCGGACATTTGCAGATCTATTGGAGGTATCCCTGATATAATCTGCGCTGCTTCCGCTGACATCGTGCGATACCCGCTGATCACTCTGAGCAAAATAGGCCTCTGCATTGAAATTCGCATCCTTCTATACTTGTCAGTCTTTGTAGCCTCTCTCCAAGCTGGGGCAGCATACAGCGCTACGCTGTGAGCCACCGCTGATAATATTTTCCTTTTCTGCATTGACGGTCCTTTCACATTAGCCATTATTTTCCTCAGTGCTTCTATTTTTTCCCCTGTTTTTTTTATCACATGAGCAATGTGTGGGCCAAAGGTGAATTCCCTGTTCAAAACTACCCTTGTATTTGACCTCTTTACTAGGTCCTTTCACCGTTCCCATCAAGTTCAGCGCCAAGTCGTTTGTGTTAGGTGGTCCTTTTGAAACTATGAATTCAGTTTTTTGGGCAGCAATGCTCAGTTCTTTTTTTTCATCCACGCCCACACTTCCCTAAAGGAAGACTCCGCTTTTGCCACCGTGCCTTCTTTATTATTCGCCTCGACCACCAAGGCTAGATCGTCTGCATATGCCAGTGGGCTGACCCCTTCAGGATATTGCAGCCTAAGTACTCCGTCATACATAAGGTTTCACAGGGTTGGACCTAGAACCGAACCCTACGGAACGCTCATACTGCAATTATGTCTAATAGGCCCGATTCTCACCTCCCTATTCTGGGAGTAGCTCCATATCGTAGTAACCAGATATTTACTTATCCCAGCTGCTTCCATTTCATCTAAGATGACACTTCACTTCGCCGTGTTGAAGGCATTTTTCACGTCTATAAATATAACCAAACACCATTTACGCTCAGAACTTTTAATTCTACGTTTCAGTTCAGTTACGGCGCTCACGGTAGACCTTCCTGTCCAGAACCCGTATTGTCATTCCGATAGTGTTTTTTTTTACATAAATTTCTCTTTCATATACCTTTCCCACTACACTGGTTAGGCAAATCGGGCGAAATTTGTTCTTTTTTTTTGGGATGAGCACCAACTTGGCCTGCTTCCACTCTTTAGGGAAGTCCTGTTTCTCTAGCAGTCCGTTAAACATGTTTCTAATTTCTTCAGGTTTTTCTCCTATCTGCCTCTGCGGTTATGACATCCGGTCCAGGCGCTTTTCCTATTTTCATTTGTTTTGTACACTCTTTAATTTCTCTCTCCGTGAAAATTGGCACTTCCTGGACAACTTATCTCCCTTCTATCTGCTCCTCTATTGTTGGAAACAGCTCAGCAACCACCTTCCTTTTCTTCCTTACAGGGATGTTAAACGCATTCCTCTGTTCTTGTACATTCTAGTGGCTATCCTATAGCCCTCACCAAATATATCTTCGTCCAGAGCTTGCAGGGTCTCTTCCCACGTTTTTCTTTTGTTTTTTAATATCATTTTTTTTAATTCCTCTTTTTTATTTTATGCTCTTCCATCTGCCTCTGCATCTCCGCTAGAATTACTTCTTCTCCTTGTCGACCCCTCCTCCTCGTTTGTTGCCTTCGGCATTCAATCACCGATCTACGTGCTTTTTCAACCCCCTCCGTCCACCAGTATGGGTATTTTTGCATATTCCCATTTCTACTCCTAAGTAATGACCGTTCGTATGCCGTATATGTTCGTATATTACTCAGAGATTAAGATGTGTATGAAATAAGGTTTTTCCCTTGAATATCTTATCAGTTTTATCAAAAATTCAATTTCATTTTATGTCTAGTGGATCATTATTGTAATCATTTTAATAAGCCATTTTGTAGTAAACTATTCGACGAAATATTCTCTAGCAAGCAATAAATTATCATAAACTGAAGATATTCATTTGCTTGAATTATTGTCAACTAACTGATGGTTCTATCAAATTATTATTCTCACTTGATCAAGTACTTAATGTTTGGTATCCTCTCATCCCTTCTCTTTCTGATCCCACTCCGCCACGCCAATCGCCAATGCATAGTATATACTCATGAATTCATGTACCTACAAGCAACGCGCATTCGTCATGAGCCGTCGCGGGACGCCTAGCAGATGTGAAACATCGAAATAATTTTGTATAAGTTATTTGCATAAAAGAACAGATTACGACAGGAATCAGATATGGCCTAATGAAAAAATAAAGCTTAACGAATTTGTTCCATGAAATAATGACTAGGTATAGAAGGTTTATAATTCATTATACAGGGTGGCGATACGTTACACTCTCGTTATATACACTCTTGCGTTTTTGTTCTATATTGTTTTGACGGCCAAGTGGTCTGAGTACTGAACACTGGGTTCGAATCCCAGAGGTGACTACAGGCTTTTTTCATTTATGCATTTACAATCTTGTTGCAGCTCTTGGCCCCACATTTCAATATTAATTTTTTCAACTTGGAATAGTATAAGTTATCACTTCTATCGAGCTTCCCGAGACACACATGTTTCTTTTTTGCAAATTGTGTTGCTTCTACTTCGTTCCTACCTGGTGTCCCATGACACCGTTTCTTTTTTTTTTATTTAGAGAATAACATAGAAATTGGTGGTTCTCAACTTATGTTTTAAGAGGTATAAAAATTATCAAAACATTAACTTTATTTTGTAGTTAATTATATATCTTGCAGGTATATCTAACATTTTATATTCTTTCACTAATGATTTTGATGATTATTCTTTTCAGGAGAGGTAGGCAAACCCGTAAGTCTAACCTCAAATTATGTGAAATTGACAGTAGATAAAGATCGAGGTGTTTTTGAATACGAAGTTCGTTTCTGCCCCGATGTTGATTCAAAAAGTTTACGGTGCAAAATGGTTAATTCCCACATGGAAGAGATGGGCAACATAAAGATGTTTGATGGAGGATCCGTCCTTTATCTTCCTAAACTAATCACGGATCGGTCTGCAAAATTCCAGTGTTCTCTACCTAGTGGAGAACCTGTACAAATGGAAATTATTTATAAAAGACAAAGATCTATGGGTGAATGCCTTCATCTCTACAATGTGCTATTTAAGAAAATTATGAAAATACTCATGTATTCGCAGATGGGTCGGAACTACTTCAATTTAAATGATAAACACATGATTCCACAGCATAGACTCGAAGTTTATCCTGGTTTTGCAGTGACAGTGGACGAACTTGAAGATGGACTTCTATTGTGTCTCGATACCCAGCACAGAGTACTTAGATCTCAAAATGTTTACGAACTGATGGAAGACCTTTCGAGATCTCCCAATTTCCGCGCAGACCTTGCGAAAGCAGTGATAGGATCATGTGTTTTAACAAGATATAATAATAAAACTTACATTGTAGATGATATATCGTGGACGTCTTCGCCTTTGGACGAGTTTTCATCGATGGACGGCACCGCCATATCGTTTAAAGACTATTATAAAAACCAATACAATATAACAATACAGAATGATACTCAACCATTGTTGGTTCACCGACAGTCTATAAAGGCAAAAGATGGTTCTGGGAAGGTGGATCGTATGATCTGCCTAATTCCAGAGCTTTGTTTTCTGACTGGGCTAACTGATGCAATGAGGGCCGATTTTAGGGTAAGTTTTTCAGTCCCTAATCTGCTTTTTTAGAACTACCGTATTTTTCGGACTAAAAAATCTTATAATAAGACGCACTTTAAATTTATTAGAAGAATTTCTAATCTTCACTCTCAGTGCATTTACTCGTCTAGTTAATGTCACAGTTTGTATTAACAAATAAGGACATGTTCATTAAAACTTAAATTCCTCTATATTTACATTAAATGGCAATTGTTTCGGAAACACAGCGTCTCCATCAAATTTAGTTACAAACTGTTACAATAGTGGAAATTAAGTTTTAATAAATGTGTTCATTAATATGAAGAGAAAAAAAAAGGTTTATATTACTTTCGTTGTTGTCACTCGTTTCAAAACCTGCTTCATTTTCAGTACCATCTATAATTCTATACCAACCTTCAGTGTCGTACCATATTTTTCGGATAATAAAAAGTACATCAGATTTAGAGACGATTTATTGAAGAAAATATATTAATGTTAACTTCGGACTATAAGACGCACCCAAAATTTCAGTCAATGTTAAAAAGTGAGTCTTATAGTCCGAAAAAGTCGATAATTATTTATTTGGCTTATATGATATTAGTGATATACTTTCACGAATAAAAGTTTAATAAATGTGAATAGATGATCAGTTAATCTGTCATTGCATAGAATAACTAGAGGGAACTTGTGAAATAAGTAGTCAAAATGTAAACAGAAATGCTTTAAGTACTAAGAACTAACTGTTGAAGCAGGTATAATTCATTAGACATTTGGAAAACAGTTGAAATATTATTCACATTAATGTTCATAAAAAAATATTTTTTTTTTCAGATTTATTGACAATTTGTAGGTGTTACGTTCAGCTTCATTCAATCCTTGTTGCACAACTATAACTTTGAAACAAGTTTTTTATTTAAATACTTTTACTACACCTACTGGTAATAATGTTATATTTATGTTATTTTTTATGTTTTTATCTCTGCACCGACCAGTGGCGGATTTAGATATTTTCTGCTAGTAGGCTATTCAAATTTGGACGCCCCTACCGACCTTAACAATAGGCGTGACGAAAGATTTTGAAATACTCTTCCGTAATGTGGGTACACATTTACTATATACGAAAAAACCTTTATTTCGGTAATAAACTTAAGTTTAACGAAGTTTAAAGCCATTTTTCTAATATTTTTTAAATAGTGGGCGAAAACAGCTCGCAGTTGTCATGGCGTCGGTCTGACGTCACGCTCAGGTAAACATGTCATTGTGTCTATGCGTAGCGAATAAAGTAAACAAAACATCGAATTAATTCGTGTGATAAAAATTAATTCCAAAAATTATTGGTGGTGTGCATTACCGCAGTGTAAAAACACATCAATAAGAACACCCAACAAAGTATTTGTACATGTTCCAAACAAGAAAGTAATGAGAGATAAGTGGTTGAAGCTCGAACGTCGAAACCCGAACGATATATATATATATATATATATATATATATATATATATATATATATATATATATATATATATATATATATATATATATATATATATATATATATATATATATATATATGCTCTGGGCAAATCTTGCACTTCACTGTACAAATTTTTCTTTTCCGTTTCAGTTGCACATATCTGATTGCATCATCCCCATATAATGGTCTTGAAGACCTGAAATGATTGAAATTAATTAGAACAAATAGGCACATACTCATTGACTTAGTAGGTGTTTATTTATTACAGAAATTTAGTCGTTTTATCGGGTCTTAACATGGTATTAACAAAATAGTAACTTACAAGCTGTGAGGGAGCTAAACTCAAAACTAAACAATGACAAGTTTATTGTAAATATAACCTATGAAAGTAAAATAAACTCGCATGAGTTCAAAACGGGTTTGATTATATCTAAATTGTTTGTATCTAGGGTAAAGATAAATACAAAATTTACTTACAAGGAAGTTCTCACGTTTCTAAACTCAGACGAGCAAAATTCTTCATTTGTTGCGAGGAAATCGCCCAACATTAATACATCAATCCTGGGCAAATTTGAGTTATTTGCCTTACCAAAGCTTGGTTCCATTGTTATAGTAGAGTGGAGTCGATAAACCACACGTAAAATAATAAAAAATCAATCCAAACGCGTAATAAGTAGTATTCACAACAACAAAACACAGTGAATGAGAGTATTGACAGCGGAGTTTACCTAAGCGTGACGTCATGCGCTCTGATTGGTGTTTTAGATAAAATGGCCCATTGCAGTATTTTAATGTTTTATTTTATTGAAAATCTTAATAATCTGAATTTTTAAAATAAAACTAAAACAGTGTTTTAAATTTTTTTAAATCTGAATTTTCCCCTAAAACCATTAAATCGACGATTTTTTGATACTGTCGTCATGCCTATTCGATACTCTAGTTCAGGAGTCACCAAATGGCGGACCACGGTCCGCATCCGGACCGCCGACCCATTTTGTGCGGACCGCGAGAATACAGCAACTTTCACTACAGAGTACGTAATTTAATAAAAATGTATCCCCCGCATTGACGGACGCCGCGACGACCACGTGTTGTGCGGACCGCGATAGCCATTTCATTTCTTAAAGCGGACCCCTAGCGAAACTAATTGGTGACCCCTGCTCTAGTTCATAATCATATTAATTACAATTTTTGTCAATGAAAAAAAAATGTTCCTAAATTATTTTTTCGTGCAATCGCACGCGAAGCGAGTATTTCGCGTACGCACCACAGTCCGCGAAATTTAATTTCGCGGCCGTTACCCGTAGCAACGGCCGCCAAACCAAACGTCACTTGTACCAAAAAGTAACAACAACTATAATATTTCAAAAGAGACATCCTGTATCTCTATGGATTTTGCGTTCTGTCCTAAATGTATTTTTATATATTCAATGATTTATAGCAACGCTGTGACTTATTAATTACTGTTGATTTTAAAGCACTAATATTTTTATTTGCTATTGTCTAGTTTAATAATTTTGTCGATTGCACGAAAAATAGTGTGTATACCATGGCCGCGAAACTTTTTAGCTACCTCAAGATTATCCTGCCTCGGCCGCAAGCGGCCTCGGCGATAATTTCTCTTTCGGTACGCTAAAAAGGTATTTCGCGGCCTAGGTATACAAATAACTATTATCGAGTTTACTTACAGTTTAAAAACAATATATTCATTATCTGGTAACAATCCGGTTGATGATGACAATGAAATTCAATTAACTAAGTTATGAAAGTTTTACTATATAGGTACCTTTTTGCGCAATTTTTTATTCGCAAAATTATCAATCATGTCGTCGTATGAAATCTTGTTCATTTGTTCCGAATCGATACAAAAAAGGGCATTCAAGTAGACTTTAGATAATTTTTCACTCGTTTCAAGCAGGAAAAGCTTCTCTCGCCCGAGCAGAGCTCAGAAAAAATATTAAAATTTATATTTTGAATTCAAAAATTAATTTGCAAGCGCTTTTAGCTCAAATATAGCAGGAAAGTTACAGGGACGGCATGCAGGGATGGCCGTTTTTCGGATTTTTTTAAAAATTTTTCGACGTTATTTCCCGAAAGAATCAACCGATTTTTATGCTCTTCAGGTTAATCGACGCAGTTCGATAAGCACGAGAGCTGAATAGATTTTGAAATTGATCAGTTTGGTAGTCTATGAGCTATTCCGAAAAACAATTTTTTTGAAAATTTTATTTTTGCGATTTCTCAAAATCGACTGGACCGTATCGGTTGCATTTCTGAGGAAATCTGAGTTTGCCGAAAAACGTTCGAATGACGCTGCATTGCTATCAGTTGACATATATACAGTCATATAGACATTATCGTAAAAATAGTCATAATGGCTACCTAGTGTGTCAAAACGTCGAAATCTGAAGAAAACGATTTTCGAAGATCGGGGTGAAAACAATAACTTTCCAATTTTTGAAATTTTTTTTTTAGTGGAAAGTTATAAATTTTGGCCCGAAATTTGCAGCCCCAAAAATCTGCCGCCCTAGGCCTTCTGGTAAATCCGCCACTGGCACCGACACCTATAGGGTAAACTAAGAATATTAAAACAATGGTTAATAATAACAATTTACACATTTATTAAAAGAAATAACCCATGACGTTTCGGTGAAACTTCACCTTCCTCAGATGCTAATGGCAAACTAACTATGTTCCTCTGTTATATCGAAAACAAGAAATAAAGAGATGACAAATTGTGTAGAAGGGGTAAATATGAAGATGGTTACAAATAATTATTAGAATAGGAAAAACCCATTCTGAACTGCTAGTCAGGTAGTTCAGTAATTTTGAAAAGATTGAGAAGAGGGCTTGAAGTATGATCGATTTGGCTATTCAATAGGAGACCGGAATGCTTGTATTTATTTATCTGTAATGATTCTAAAAAATTAAGTTTGATTCCCTTATTTTCAGTATTTAATATTTTAAAATAGAAATTGAATGTGTGATTTTCTTGGATTAAATGGTTTGCATAATGTGAATTAGGGTTGTAACGGAGGCCTCCTTAGCAGAGGCGGACGCGGAGGTGACGAGGTTCGCCTCCGCGGATGCGGAGGTTAACGGAAGCGGAGGCGGAGGTGAAAGTGGAAGTGAAAAAATATAAATTTTCTTGATTTTTTGAAGTAATAGATAGTCAAAAATCTTCATTTCAAGTAATTTACTACGCATGTATATAATGAATACCATACATACTAGTAATCAAAATTAATGAAAGTCATATTATATTTCACAAACAACAGTTTCGCAGCTTTTTCACTTTCCATAAATCAAACCAGCTGAACTAAATAATTGAAATTGCCGGCGCCGATAAGTAAGTGCGAACAATGGGAGAAAAACTTCATATTGAGTGTTAAATCTCCACCATAGTAAAGGATCATTCTCTATTTCCTTTTTCGTAGCCACTACTATTTTTCAACATATAACAGCCAGATTGGAATGCAAACTTTGTGTTGGTGGTAAAATCCGGAAGCTTGTGCTCGGTCCATTCTTCATCAGATTTGATTCTTGTCTAGGTTTTTTGACAACAGAAGCTTCGTCATCGCCAACACTTCTTGCAACATTCAAGTCATGTAGGTTTTGCAATCGTATTGGTTTGGACTGAACTTGTTCTTCAACTATCTCATTGAAAATTTTGATTTTTACTTTTGGTCCAATTATGTAGAAAGAGAATACAGTGTAGGTACTGTTTAGAAGGTCACAAAATCTGGAATTGATGTTTTTAAATAATGCTCAGGAAATTCTGATTCGTGTCCGATTTTATGTATTTCAACGACGTAAATATACCTCCGTTACAACTCCGCCAAAATTTTGCGGATGCGAATGTGGAAGCGGAGGTACGATTTCTTACGCAAGTTCCGCAGTTGCGGAGGCGGAAGCGGAGCTCCGTTACAACCCTAATGTGAATCCGACTTCTGATTAACAAAACTACGTTTGTGTTCTAAAATTCTAGTTTGAAAACTTCTGAAAGTTCTACCAATGTAAAACTTATCACAATCACCACAATAAATTTTATAAACTCCTGATTTATTATCTTTATGAACTTTGGATTTATTATTTTACTATTCTAATAATTATTTCTAACCATCTTCATATTTACCCCTTCTCCACAATTTGTCATCTCTTTATTTCTTGTTTTCGATATATAACAGAGGAACATAGTTTGCCATTAGCATCTGAAGAAGGTGAAGTTTCACCGAAACATGCGTCATGCGTTATTTCTTTTAATAAATGTTCAAATTGTTATTATTAACCATTGTTTCAATATGTTTATTAATTCACACCAAGTATCGGCCCAATCAATCCAAAAAATAAACTAAGAATCTCTAAATTGTTGTTTCCGAAATAACCTCACTTCCAGATGGTCTCATTTAAGGCGCCCAGCTACTATCAATATGTTACAACAAAATTTAGTTATGCCTAAACATTTTTCATTATGGAATACACACTTTGTGTTTGTGAATCACAAAATCCGAACATTATTTAATTTTGTCTTTTCTATTTAGGTTATGAAAGATGTAGCACAATTCACTAGAGTTACCCCGGCCCAAAGGATGAACTCGTTGAAAACGTACCTGAGAAATGTTTCTAACTCGCCAGATGCTCAGCAAGTTCTCGCTAACTGGGGTCTGAAACTGGACTCCAACACTATAAACCTTCAGGGACGGATATTTGATACCGAATTAATTCTTTTTGGCGACAATAAAGAATTCAAGGCCAGAAACAACGCCGACTGGACGAGAGCTGCTGGAGAGTTTAAGGCAACTCTGCCCATTGACTTGACTAATTGGGTGGTTTTTTACACTGCAAGAGATAAGCCGAATGCTGCGAAATTCGCTGACACCATGGCAAGGTAGCTAATCTCTGTTCCTGCATATATATATATATATATATATATATATATATATATATATATATATATATATATATATATATATATATATATATATATATATATAATATATATATATATATATATATATATATATATTATATAATATATATATATATATATATATATATATATATATATATATATATATTATATATATATATATATATATATATATTATATATATATATATATATATATATATATATATATTATATAATATATATATATATATATATATATAATATATATATATATATATATATATATATATATATATAATATATATATATATATATATACTGTTTCAAAAACCAAAAATTATGATAACAGGGAGTTTTTAATATGATCACCAACAATTGTTTATAAATGACCATTTACATATTCATTAAATTTCAGTTGTACATTTTGTATCAGAAAGATTTCCGCGGTCGGAAGTATTTGAAAAACTTGGTTCTCGGAATGAACCGCGTAAAAGATTTGAAAAATCTCGACGTTTCGGCTCCTTTTGCAAAGCCATCTTCAGGAGAATTAGAAGGGAAATAATTCAGATATGTGGCCTCAATCTGCCTACTCATCGAATTTGGAGGAATCGGAAACAATACGATTGCGTGGTCTCAACATGCCTACTCCACCAACCGTACTGGAGCCGAAACGTCGCCCTATCTCACTCTCCCTCCTCTCGCTCCATGGCTATGTGCTTCATGCTACGTTCGCCCTATCTCACTCTCTCCAGAGTGAGAGAGTGAGATAGGGCGAAAGTAGCATGAAGCACATAGCCATGGAGCGAGAGGAGGGAGAGAGTGAGATAGGGCGAAAGTAGCATGAAGCACATAGCCATGGAGCGAGAGGAGGGAGAGAGTGAGATAGGGCGAACGTAGCATGAACCACATAGCTATGGAGCGAGAGAGAAAGGGAGATCGAGAACAAATACACGCTATTATTGACGTTTGAAGTTTGGGAAATTTTAATATTTACAAATAACATATGGCATTTTAATTTGCCACTCGTCATTTGACAATTTAATTTAATATTTTTCATAAAATATAAAAATTCCATAAATTCTCTTTTCTAAATTCTTCTTTTGCCTCCTTTTAAGTCTCGGAAATCTAAATCTTCAGATTAGTATGAATATAAACGAGATTTAAAAATTATTTTGCAAAGGAGTTTCACTTCTGACATTGTACTTTGCACGCACGCACTTTTTTTAAAATCTTATATGTCTTTGCTCATATACCTAGAATAATGAGACGGTATCGATTAATTTTGAAAGCTAATTCCGTTTCTGATTTTACAGGATGGGGTCAAGTATGGGCTGTATGATTCATCAACCGAAACTAGTTCTTCTAAAAGACGATAGAAATGAATCTTACATTCAAGCTATCAGAGAAAATGTAATCCATGGGGTCCAGGCGGCAGTCTTCATTTGCCCTACTTTGAGGACAGATAGATACTCCGTTATAAAAAAAATATGCAATACTCAAATACCGGTAGCTTCGCAAGTGATCATGTCCAGAACGCTATCAAATGACCAAAAATCTCGAGCAATCATACAAAAGATTGCACTACAAATCAATTGTAAACTTGGCGGCGTACTGTGGACACTGAGATTCCCCTTCAAAAATTGGATGATGGTCGGAATAGACGTGTACCACGGCGCCAAAGGTTCCAAGTCCGACTCCATTTGTGCGATGGTCTCCAGTATGAATGAGAGTGTGTCTCGTTGGTTCTCGATTGCCGTGCCGCAAAAAGGCGAGCTCAGCGAATTCTACAAGATGATGTTCACGAAAACTCTCGAGCATTACCGTAGAGTATGCGGCACTTTTCCTGCTAAAATCGTCGTCTTCCGCGACGGCGTCGGCGACGGCCAGTTGGAACATTGTCTACGTTACGAGGTGTCTCAGTTCGAGGACACGCTGAAACAATTCGACTTGGACATCAAGATCTGCTTCGTGATTGTCCAGAAGAGGATCAATACAAGGATATTTTTGCAGGGCCAGCAGGGCTTAACCAATCCCGACCCGGGCACTGTGTTGGATCACAGCGTGACTCGTCGGTATCATAGCGACTTTTTCCTGGTGCCACAAAGCGTGCGACAGGGTACCGTTAACCCGACGCATTACATAGTCCTGCGCGACACTTGTGACCTGAAGCCTGATCACGTGCAGAGGTTGGCGTTTAAGTTGTGTCATCTGTATTACAATTGGTCAGGTACTGTAAGAGTTCCCGCCCCTTGTCAGTACGCTCATAAATTGGCAGCACTTTACGGACAACATCTAAATAAACCTGTAGCACCTGAGCTAGCGGATAAGCTTTATTATCTGTAAATGAGAGATTCCTTTAAATTTCATGTTTTCATGATTATGTTGTGACAAGATTTTTTGTTTTATTCTTAATGATTCCAAATATTTTAAAGTATTTTGTTACTGTTTAATATACTTAGTCTTTAGTTTCATGATTGCATCCAATTAAAAATGTTAAGATTTCAATTTCCTTCAATTCCATTTAATCTGGCCATTAGAGAATTTATAGGTCAAATATTAATAAATTCATAAATTTTTGGAATATAACATATCTCAAGCAATCACCTACCATGACGTTTCATATGCTGTACCATAAGATGATATAAAAATATTTGTTACTATACCTTTCAGTAGTTTTCAAAGTATAGTTAAGATAAGAGAGTTATATTCACGAGAATGTATTTACATTCTCGTTTTTTCAAGACTGAACGCAAATTGTCTAAATGAGTTGATTTTTGAAAATCAGTTGCTCTGCAATTGCTAGTAATCTCAAATAATTATTGAAATGTGCTGTTATTTGGAAGTGAATGAGTGAGTGTTCAGTTTATATAATTTTTGAGTACTTTACAAAGAGTACTTTTTAATATAATGTGATTCATTGTGTGGATTCAGTCTAGAAAGTGTATTATTTTAGTTTGTAATAATTTCTATTAAATATAGAAAGTTTGAGGTTCCTTGAAATTTTGTATGTTGAAGACGAATTATGGTCCCCTCAATGAATACATTTATTAGAAGGTCTTGTTGAAAATGAGAAAATTATTCTTTGTGAAAAGAGTCTCTCCAATTAAGTTTATATTGACTATCACATGATGACCTTCATTATAATCAGAATTAATAAATTTATATTATTTTTCACATAAATTTATTATTATTATTCCTGTGATGTCCTTGCTGCAGAAGAAGTAATTGACAAATATACACAATCAATTTCAATAAAAGTTGGGGGCATTGTTATTTCTATTTGATACACAAAGTAGGCAATATTTGTTCAAATTTTGCTATGAATTACACAAACAGGTTGTAACGTGTAAATTCTCCAATTAACTGCAGCCATTCTCTTTAGCCAAATAACTGTTGAACAAGTAATATCGTTAACTAATAGAATTATATTCAATATCAATTGAACGTTTATTAAAGTTTATTGAAATTATTAAGTATCTGTGGCGTCTGATAGACGGTAAGTTATGAGAAGAAATATAATTATTTCGTATAAATGCATTATCTTGAAAATCTGAATTGATTCCTTATTTCATTTTTCCGCCATTTCATATTTTTTCATTATATATATATAAAATTATTTATCTTTCAGTATTGAAATAATCATCTTGCATTTCCTAATTTAAAATATTTTTACTTTATTTGCTTATTTCATTCCCTCAATTTAACACAAGATTTTTGTAGGCTAACGATGGCAAATTTCACGTGGTCATATCTGATGTTCAGTTTAATGTTGGAACATATACTGTATTTCTTAGCATCTTTGCTTGAGATAAATCTAGTTTGAATTGGCCATCGATACCCTACAGATATTCTTGGAACATATTAAGTTTGAGATTGTATGTTGATTTGCCCCGAATTATTTTAGCCACCTTGGCTAGAGCTAAAAGCCACCTTTGGAGATTAGAAAACCACCTTATCTGGAATGTAAAGAACCACCTTATCTGGGGCTAATATCCACATTGGAAACCACAGCTGAACCAGGGCAGAAGTCAAGAGTACAATCCACCTAAAGAATCTCAAACGTCGATGGAAAATTATATATAAAAACAAAAAGATAAGTCTTATGTAAAAGAAAACAGTAAATACCTTCATTTTACTTTGTTATTATTACTGTGAACAAATCAGAACCCTTATATGTTCAACCAATCTCCCTGCTAGCTTGGGCATAAATATCTTTCAAAAGGGAGGTTGGCTACTTGCTGGGTGAATTGTTAAAAATCGGCCAAGTACGAGTCGGGCTCGCGCACGAAGGGTTCCGTACCATTGACATCTTCTTTCAGTGCCATGCAGATTCCTGCGCAAAGCGTCCTCCGTTTTTCTCATATAATTCTATTTATGTCGGCTTCTTGGAGTGACTGAAAGTCGTTAATTCCCGGCCACTGGCGTATGTTTCTAAGCCAGGATAATTTCCTCCTTCCAATGCGTCGTCTTCCACCATCGATCTTTCCCAGTAGTATCAGGCGTTGGAATTGGTATCATGTGTCCCAGGTAAGAGATCTTCCGTTTCTTAACGTGTTCGAAGAGTTCTCGGTCTTCCAAACCAGCCATCCTGAGCACATCATCGTTTCTGACGTGTTCCGTCCACGATATTTTTAGCATCCGTCTCAGAATCCACATTTCGAATGCTTCAATTCGGTTGATAGAAACAGCTTTAAGCGTCCGAGCTTCCGCTCCGTATAGGAGAACCGACCAGACATAACATTTAACCATTCTGTACCTGAGTTGGAAGTTTAAATTCCGGTTGGTGAGGAATTTATTTAGTTTTAGAAAAGTTGTTCTTGCTTGTTCTATCCTGCACCTAATTTCAAGTTCCGGGTTCCAGTTGTCGTCCATCACAGATCCCAAGTATTTAAATTTATTGACCCGCTCTAGATACGACCATAAGCTTCGTTTTAGTGATGTTCTTTAGGCCCCTTTGTTGACTTGCCTCATTGACAGTATTTAGTAGGGTTTGCAGATCGTTGGCATTATCGGCTATTATTGCGGTGTCATCCGCGTAGCGTATATTATTAATTGGAATACCGTTAACTATAATACCCATGGGTCCCTCAGGTACTATCTCAGCAAAAACCCTTTCCACGTAGAGGTTGAAGAGCATTGGGGATAGAATGCAGCCCTGCCTGACTCCTTTCCTTATTTCAAATTCCTCTGTTGTAACTGAGTTTTTCAGCTATCTGGTGCCAGTATAGATTCGCAATCAGTCTTACATCTTTGTTATCCAATCCAAGTTCTTGAAGATATGTTACCAGGAGTTCGTGTCTTACATTATCAAAAGCCTTTTCATAGTCGATGAAACATATGAAGGCGTTCTTTCTTTAATCAAGGCAGTTTTGCACCAACGCCTGCAGGCTGAAGATGGCCTCTCTGGTTCCAAACCCTTTCTTGAAGCAAAACTGACTAAACCCGCTTACCTCCACGCATTTTCTGTGAAGTCTAGTGTGCATGATTCGAAGAAGCAGTTTTAAAAAATGGATCATTAAGCTAATGAGCCGATAATCTTTACATCTTTGTACGTTATTCGATTTTGGTAAGGCTATAAATGTGGAACGAAGCCAGTCTGTGGGGATGTTTCCAGTGTCGTATATCATATTAAAAAATCTTGTTATTATTTTTACGTTTTGATCACTTATGAGGTGGAAGGTTTCTATAGCATGACATACATAATATATAATAGTGCTGGCCTCTATTGGGGGTAGATCAAACGCAAAACTTACTACTCGAATTAATGAGGATACCATAAAAATCATAGAAAAGCTTTTTTCTCTCTAAGCATTCATCTTCTAGATCTAGATGAATAGGTGCTTCGCGTCATTTCATTGAAGATTTCGTCGTTGAATTCGATGGCCAGTTCTGGATTATCTTGTCGAATTTGGTACAGTATATCAGCCAGCTGAATTAAATATCGGGCAAAAAGCGACAAAAAAATCACTCTTGTATGAGAGCCCCCCTAAATATTTTTAAAATTTTATTATTAGAGTAAATATACAATTACGGATTTTGTGACTATTTCAAGTGCCATTTATTGATATCGAGCAAAAAATGGCGTTTTTTGTATGGGAGGCCCCCTTCAATATTTATTTTATTTTGTTATAGCCGCAACAGAAATACAGAATTTGTGAAAATTTCAACTGACTATAGCTATTGCGGTTCTTGAGATACAGCCTAGAGACAGACAGATAGCGAAGTCTTAGTAATGGGTTCCGTTTTTACGCTTTGGGTTCGGAACCCTAAAAAAAAGAAGTTGCCTCTTCTAAGTATTTTTAATACCATTATACTGATGTCTATAATTAACCTCCTAGTCTATCCAAACGTTTTAAAAGGACATCAGTTTATATGTGTATATATATATATATATATATATATATATATATATATATATATATATATATATATATATATATATATATATATATATATATATATCTTCATATAAGAAAAAGTCATGGTCAAATGTTCCTGACAATGTAATAAATTTTTGTAAGTCTGTTTAGAACAAGCTTTCTCATGCTGTTTCCTAGTGAAGATACACATCAAGTTACAGCCTTCAAAATTCATTATGTTGTCTTGAAGACTAAAAATAAGTTGTCATGTAAAGGGAAAAAATTAAAGTGAGTTCATAGTTCATGTAATCCTCTGTTATTTGAGAGATAATTTCTTCAGTAATTTTGAAATCTGTTCCAAAATACAGAATTTCAAGTCCAATCTAACTTTATATATGATATTTTTCTTACTACTGTAAATTTAATATGGATACCAATGTCCAAATTAGATAAAAATTTCGGTTTGACCATTAATCACAAATTTATTTTTGTACCATTTGTGTTATGGTTCATCAAACATTAAAATTTCTTCATATAATTGACTTATTTTATCTAAATTTATATTTGCTATTTTTCCTACTACTGTATTTTTAAGGTATGTACCAATGTATATATAAGAAAAAAAATGCTGTTTAACTATTAATGATGAATTAATTTTTGTAACAGAATGTTATGATTTTTCAAACATCAAAATTTCTGAATTAAACCATAGGAAATACTATAAATGCAACTGTTGGCTGAAATTGATTTTCAAGATGAAAAAAACTATCAAGTTTGGTGATAAGTGATTATTTTCAAATTGCTATAATTTTCAAACATTGATGAATTTCGTTCACCAACAGAAAAATTGTTTACTTCCAAATTTTTGTTTATAGCAACTAAATTAAGCGCTAAATTTATTCACATAGCACAACCACAAACAAGTTTATGCAGGAGTTTCAAATCTTTTTCAAAAACAAAATTCCGTTTTGAAATGTGCCTCTTCATTGAATCTGAATTATGGTTTCGCTTCTGACAATACAACAAATGTGAAAGTTCTCTAAATGGTTAGAGCTCAACCAGACAACCACTGCATCTATTATATAGACTACTAACATCGAAAAATAAATATTTTAATCGTACACTATTTGTCTCTCCATATCTATTTTATCATAAACAGTTGATGAAACCATATAGTTGACAAAAGATTCAACCAAAACATGAAAAACTGCAGTTATCTCAAATATTGATGAAATGTTAAAATTAGAGCATTTTTAAAACAAATACATTAAGGTAGCCATAATTGACATGCTTTTATAACAATTAGGTTTAATTTAAAGAACAAATATTCATGAATATTTATATTTTATTAATAAATGAACATAACACTATTATCTACAACTTCAGCTTGGTTCTACGCCAATGACGCCTCTTAGCGTTGTATCTGGAAATAAAAATGATTCATTATATGAGCGTCTATTGTGATTTTCTACACTAGAGTAATGTAGAAACTTATTTTCTTTAAATTTCTATGTGAAGTTAGATACCAAACTACTCAATACAATTAAAACTACTTTAAAAAGATACATAATTGATAAGGTTTTTGCTTCAGACTAAGTGAAACATTTATGTAGGAAAAAAAATAAACTACTAACGTAAGTTTGGTAATTATGGAGTTATGTTGAGAGTAACGGATGAACATAGTTACCCTAAGTTTCACTCATTTGAACAACTCTACATGTTTCAGGTTATCAACACATTTTAAAATAGAAAAATAAAAATGGCTCTTATACCTAGATATAACATATTTAAATAGAGGGATACAGAGTGGTTGCTGATTGTAGGAATTAAGTTGCTTCAAGGAGTATTACTAAAGGCAAGAAACTAGATATTATAGAATTAGTTTCTGTGGTTTAAAAACAGTAGTTATTGTAGACATGAGAATATTTCACGAATTTAGATCGTAATTGGGTTTTCAAAAGTAACATGGTATTTTAGGGCATTATACACTACGGAAAGTTTTGATTTGAACTTCATTCTACAGAAAATACTAGAAAGAGCAAATGGTAGAATATTCCCGATACTTTAGAAGGGTTTTTGTTATGGAAAAAAGGAAACACACGTGTTTCATTCCTCCCTGAAGTATGTGTCAGGGAGGCGGGCAGCTTGAGTTTGGGATTAACTCCTTCAGCCAGTGCATTAAGGATAGGTGAGACGGGATACTTATGGAACATAGGAAATGTGGGTAGGGTTCAGAGGATTAATACTGGCCCAGCATTCGCCTTAAAAGTTTGCAAGCAGTGACTTACATTACCATGAGGAAACCTCTGAAAAAAACTCATGGCAGACCAGTCGGCCTCGGGCTTTGAATCCGAGACCACCCAAATACTAGCCAGCGTACCTAACGTACTCAACTAACTAGCTTGGTTTTTTAATGGAGCGAAGACTATGTGATCAAGACAATATTGAACATAACCTATCATTGGATATTGTTTCTACCCAATTGGAAAAAATATTACATTATAACAAATAATACAAAAATTTACCTGATTGTGTTTCCTGTTCGCATACGAACCCATTGTGGTATGGGACGATTTTGTTTTAGTTTCTTTGCAAGCTTCCGCTTGATAATAAATGTCTTATGAGCCGACTGAAAAAATAAGACAAAACTTAAATCATAAAATATTTCAACATATAAATTTCAGTATTTTCTAGAAAAAATTATAGATGATTGGTTTAAATAAATCTGGATTAATGTTACTCACCATTCTAGCTCACTTTGTTATTACGAAAGGAACCAAAAGATCTTTAGATATATGAATCTGTCAACAGCAAACGATATCTTCTTCTTTCTTTCTATGCGCGCCTTTCATTGATTAAGTCTTCTTTCATGTTAAACGACCCTGACAAGAGTAACATTTCGCCCGAGCCAAGTAACGGTAATTATTATTATTAAACTATATAAAAGAAATTTGTGAATCTTCAAAATGACGAAGGTTTCAAACAATTTTACTTTATTTCATAGAAAATGTTGAATATATACAAATGGTTCCTGAAAATATTTAATAAACATATAGATATAAAGTTTGTTGTAGCTTTTAATTATAATCTAGCTGTCTAGTCCAATTTCCCTTTTGGTCCCAATAAATGATAACATAATTGTACACATGGCTTCGCCATCAATACGCGAAAAATACGACCTTAGTGACGGAGCACATCTGCTCACATGGTGTGGACGTGAGGAAAAAGATTAAAAAATTGCAAACATCTCCGAAGTAAGTCCCTGTCAATTTTCACATTTTCTGTAATATATCAAAGCATTTTCATCACGAAAAGAAATTACCAATCTCATGCCTATACTACTCCACAAGTTCATCGTTCACTTTTGAAAATTCTCAAAAATAGCTTTATCTCAGAAACAACTCGTTTTAGGCAAAAACTATCCCCTCTGTAAACCCCTTTCGACTCTTCATCTTTTATATTATAGACCAAAGTAAGAGCAGAATTGACCACCCTCATAAGAATGCCAATGCCTACCCTATGCAACATACTCTATATTCGCTTATCATGAAAATGACAACTATGGATTTTTCATTTCTATAATATAGCTAAATATTAGGCACCCTACAAGAATAATTTATAAAACTCTTGCCAACCTTATATAATATAAGCTCTAAAGTCCTCTTAGTCCGAATATTCACAGTTCGTCACATTCAGGTCAAGTCCATAAAAGCATTTTTTAAATCCGGATGATCCTGGTCAGCACATTTTAAGGACAAACTGATAAAATAACTTTATTGTCATCAGTCCTTAATACGTGTGCAAATTTTCAAAATTATCAGATGTCTTAAAGTCGGTTAGAATGACATTTAGAGGTGGAGCTAATATAAATCGTGCAAAAATTGGAACGGACTCACCGGACTAGCATTGCGAGAGTGAAACAGGTCGATATGCGATTGGAACAAAAAAATGATGCCCCGAAGTGCAGCGCTTATTGATAGCGAAGCAGGCCGAACAACTATGCGAACGGTTAAATAGACACCACACTCCTCCACGAAGTGCAGAGTTGTTGGAGAAACGAGTTTAAACTTATAAAGGATTGTACCTTAATATCAATCCAATCCACGCAACAAATTTCAAAACTCTAAATCGCAATTTGCAGGCGAGAAAATTTTCAAAAATCACGAAAAATCTACTGAAAAACGGCTGCAACTGAAAAAAAAATATGAACACAGTTCACGTACAAAATTTCAAGGCCCTTACTTAATTTGGGTTATTTTAGCTCCATAAACCCTTTAACATAAAGGAGCCTACATTTTCGATGTTGTTTATAATCGATTTCCACATCTTTTACCATCTGTTTGAAAAATGTTCGACCATGCACATCCTCCTCACTCCTTTCCACAAAGTTTGGAAAAGTCAACACTTTGTCTGAAACAACCCCATATATCAAATTTCAAATCATTCAAAAATGGTGTTGAAAAATGTATCTGTGAAAAGCTCCACACAAGAAAAGAAAATTACTACAAGAAAAGAAAATTACTACAGTTCTTTCAAACTAGGAGTGCCGAAACATAAGTTAGAAATTGTAATGGCTGCAGATTTCTGGGATGAGGGAATTGTAATAAATAGGTTTTTAAACCTGAACAGGGCAGCACCTTCCAAGGTGAAAAACTGAATGTTTCACAACCTGATGATGTTTTGAAAATTGTCCATTTTAATGTTCAGTCTTTTAGGAATAAGTTTTTAGATTTTGAAGTGCTCCTCAATGAATTATTAGCAGACTGCCTTTGCTTGAATGAACACTGGCTAGTGCCTGGAGAATTGGAAAAAATTCCTCTTATAAATTATACAGCCATCTCTGGTTTTTGCAGGTCGGAAAAGTCTGGAGGCGGCACATGTATTTATGTAAATAATAAATTAATGTCTTCCTCTTTTAGGGCTAGAGAATATCTCAGAGGAGCAGCACTGTGAAGTGTCTGGTATAGTGTTGGAAAGGTTTTGGTGTCCAGATTGTTACTGTATATCGCTCGCCAAGTGGCAGCTTTGGACAGATTCCTCGACATTTCTTTCAGTGGCTGTGGCTAGGTTGAGTGCCTTCGGGTCCAATTATTGTGACAGGTGATTTTAATGTACATTTTGGTGAGAGGGATGTTAGAGCCTTAACTCTTTGTAACTTTTTTTAGATCGTTTAACTTAACAAGGACTGTCAAATTCAATACACGTCTAACAAATGTCTTGACAATGTATTTACAAATATTCATTGCAGCTTAACCTCAGCGGAAGCCAATTGATTTCACACACATGTCTCTGATCACAATTGGTATACTATTCAAGTGCAAACAATACAGTAAAGAATCTAAACTCAGAATAAACTACAGACCAATTACAGACTTTGGTCTTTTTCACTCTTTACAATAAAACTGGAATCCAGTAATTTTCAATTTTGTAAGCAATAATTCCCTTAATATAGAGGAAAAATTTAAAAATGTTCATTGATTTAATATCCGAGACTATGGAAAGTAGTTTTCCACTAAAATGTAAACTTATTAGTACATACCGAAAGGAATCAAAAATAAGCTGGTTTAATAATGACTTTAAAAGAAAAACGTGAGATGTTAAATTTTTTAATTTCCTTAAGTAAGTCGTATCCTAATTTAATGACTAAAAATCAATTGTCAGAACACAAAAGAAATTATTATAAGGCAATTTCAGCAGCAAAAATTCAGGCCAATGACAACTTTATCAGTAAGTCAAATAATCCCCAAAGGGCAATGTGGGACTTAATTCAAAATAAATGCAAAAATCAAGTCAAGGCAAATACCTTACTTAGTGCTAACAGCTTCAATAAATTTTTCTGCTCAGTTGCTGAAAATGTGATAAATAAGCTTGATCATCCACACACCACTTTTAATGAACACTTAAATAAAACACTAGTCAATAATATTCCTCAGTTTAAATTTAAGGAGGTTAGTTACAATGATGTTAGGGATGCTATTTCATCACTAAAAAATAGTAAAAGTACGGACTGCAATGATATTAATACAAAAGTAATAAAGACCATCCAGAATATAATTGTTGTACCCCTGACGAAAATGATAAATCAATCCATATCCCGTAGTGTGTTTCCAGCAGTCCTTAAAGTTGCAAAAGTTATACCCCTTTATAAAGGAAAGGGCTCTTTAGATGACTATAGCAACTATCGCCCTATATCCCTTTTGCCAATTGTATCAAAGGTGTTTGAACGCCTTATGAAAAGTCAGATGGTTGAACATTTTGAGTCTAATAATCTTTTCTCCATCAATCAGTTTGGGTTTCGAAAGGCAAGAACGACCAGCTCAGCAGTGAACCGCCTGGTGGGAGATATTCTGGAGGGCTTTGAGAATTCTCTGGATACGTTGGCCTTATTTCTAGATCTCACCAAGGCATTTGATTGTGTATCGCACGGTGTTCTCCTGGAAAAGCTGAGTTTCTACAATTTTCATGACAATTCAGTTTCATTGATCGCCTCATATCTTTCAAATAGACTCCAATATGTGTCTCTTCAGCAGGGCTGTTCCTCTAGACTGCCTTTACGATTTGGGGTTCCACAGGGATCAGTACTGGGACCCATACTTTTTCTTGTGTACATAAATGATCTTGCCTATTGCCAGCGGAGAGCTAGCCACTGTTTTATTCGCTGATGACACCACATATTATCAGAGCTATCATTCCATTCTGAGATTTATAACATTGGTATCGAATACACAGAAAAGGGACATACTTGAGTGGTTCTTGTGCAATAAATTATCTCTCAATAGCTCAAAATCGCAGATTATGAACTTTACACTTAGGAGGACACAGAGTGATCATCCGCTTTTGGCGAGCTGTGCTGCGGGGAAGTTAGGTTTCTTGGGGTCTATCTGGGATCCAGGGCTCACCTGGGAAAAATCATGTCATCCATCTGTCTAAAAAGCTTTCTCAATACCCTCTTTTTGTTTCGAAATCTTGTGAAGGTGACTTCGAGGCGGACTGTTCTTGATGGCTTATCATGGATACTTCCACTCAAAAATATTCATTTATGCCATTTTGTCGTGGGGACATTCCTGTCATATGGAAAAAGTCTTTGGACAGCAAACGTAAATGTGTTTCGCATTATGTGTGGACTGGGTTATAGAGACGATTGTCGTCGGAGCTTTTATATCTCTGGGAATCCTTACCCTGCCATCTATATATAAATATACTAGAAATGTCTATTGTACATTAAAACAAAATCTTCATCTCTATAGAAAACCCATCGCAGGGACATTCATGATTATCCTACAAGGAATTAATGAGGATTTGGGTGCCTGACTTTGGCCGCCTTGGGAGGACGAGAGATGGCACTAAATACCTTGGAATAAGCTTTTTTAATAAACTACCTCCACAAGTTAAAACACTTGACATCAGATACTTTAAGACTAAAATCAAAACATTCTTAATTAACAGTGCTTTTTATACTTTTGAGGAGTACTTTGTTTCAGGCTTCGGTAATTTATAAGTTTTAAAATGCCTTTAGTTTGCGTTTGTGTTGTCTTACTTTTGGTTTGTGTGTTACCATCTTAATGACAGTTTATTGGAGTTTAATTGGATGGATTTTCTACTGTTTTTAACTTGTACTTGTGTTTTGGATTGATGTAAGATTTTGGCAGATGTGGTAATTTTAAGATTTTATTGATTTTTGATTGACTTATGTAAACAAACCATTGTATTGTATTAACATCAATAAAGAATTTGATTTGATTTGACGAGGGTCGACAGATATGCCAATATGTAGCGGCGGAAAAAATATCAAAATATTTTGTTAATCGTGGCTCAAAAGATATAAAAACTACACCTGTACCTCACTGCTGAGTTCATTATTTTCAGGGAAATAACGACTAAACAGAAAAACAATATATTTCATTTATTTGGATATTTTGTCAGCAACTCCAATATAATGGGAATAATACTGCAAAATAATTACTATTCAATCAGCATCACAGAAAATAACATATTCATTATAAGTAATAACAGAATCAATTGGTCCACATGATTTTCTTCTGTTTGGAATTAATAAATCAGCTTCAAATCCTCTCCATTCATCATCAGATGGGGTGACGTCTTCATGTCTGTTACTCAACCTGATTTCTTCGTCCCAATCTTCTGTAAAAAACCAATTGGGTAACTACAATGAATATATTCACTACATCAAAATTGCTTATTGAAAGCTAATAAATTTGTCAAAAGAAATAAATTTAATGAAAAATCTGATCACCACTCAATAGAAAAAAATTAATTGAAATTAAAAACTGAGCAGTTCAAAATTTTCTCTAACCAGAACTGTATAAACAGATATTGTATTCTGTAAAAATTTCAATAACAGGCCAATCTGTACATTACATTTGATTCAGTAAATTGTTCGGATATACCTAACTAGACCAATTTGAATCAAATTCAAGTTTTGCATTTAAAAAAGTCACTGGTAACATCACCAATTTATAACCTCACCCCAAGCAAAGGATCCAATGGAATTAGTTTCATCGATGATTTCTCCATCCTCCAAAATACTTTCTTCACTCGTTATTTCTTCTTCCTCTATGATACTACGGTCTCTATATCCATTGAATCTTTGATGACGAATATTTAATGTCTTACGAAAACTATCACGCATCTCCTCATAATTTACTAAATCACATTCTTCGGAACTAAAACAATTGTACTCTATATCTAGGAACTTTAAATTCGGACTGAAACTCTCTAAATTTGGCAAATTGTTGTAGTACAAATCTAAAACCTCCAAACTTTTAATTTTTGAGATATCTGGAATTATTTCAATTTTGTTATGACTCAATTTGAGTACTTTTAAGTGTTCTAACCAAGTTAATTTTTGTGGAATACTTTCAAGGCAATTGTATGAAAGATCAAGTATTTCCAAATTTACTAAATATTCAAAACCATCTGTAGGCAACCATATAAAATCATTATTACACATATAAAGCTCAGTTAATGTTTCCAACCACATAATTCCTTTTGGAAACACAGAAATTGATAAATTATTCAATTTTAAAATAGTAATATTCTTCCAATTGGGTTTTATGAATAACTGATCCAGATTTTGTGCCATATTTGTAAACTTGGTAGATGCCATATGGTTACTGATATCTAAGTCCTCTAAATTCATACATTCTTTTAAGAATTTTAAGTCCTCTTCTCTTAAAATACAATTCCTCATACTTAACTTATGAACTGGAAAGTTCAAGGAGTTGTCAAAGATACACCTCAAACATGTTATTTTGTTAAAATCATAGTGCAATTCCTGAAGATTAGTAGCTCGTAAACATAAAATCCAATGTGGTATATCTTTGAGCATATTGTTTGAGAGATTCAATATTTTTAACATTTGACAACAGTTTGGTTCAAACTCAAATTTTGTAATTTTATTATGAGATATATCCACATTTTCCAAAATATCCAAGCCCAAGTAAAAACACTCTGGAATCTGAGAGAGTTCATTTTTTGATAAATTTAAATATTTGAGAGGTAAATCCTTCAAAGCACAAGTTACTGAAGAAAGTTTGCAGTTCGATAAATCTAGGGATGTTATTTTAGAAATATCAAAATTTTCAAGCAATTGATAATTGTTTTTGGAAGTTAGAAAACTGATTAGCATTTCCATTTCTGATTGTTTTTGCTCATCCACGTTAGTAGAAGTAACATTCATATCGATATTTTTTCCACGGTAGCTGCTGAATTGTTGAACTTGATCTGAAAAAAATTTAATCAATAGGCTGAGACGATTCAAATAAAATTTTTTTACCCATTTTAGCTGTTTGAATATGTCAAATTGTCGATATTGGTAATAAGTATATATTATATATAAAAGTTTATCAACCAAAACAATTCAAGTATAAGCATGTTCTCTTTTGTTATTCATTAAGATCTGACCATATTTTCTTAAAGTTTGTAGCTCTAGTTTTTCATTTGTTTACCACCTGATTTTTTAAGGTTAAACCAGAACTTTATCTGCAAATATGTCACTCTCCGTAAGAGCCTGGCACAGTTAAGACGTGACTAGATGGACGACACTGATGAATTGTGAATTATATCATTCACCATTCATCCTCTTATGTTATTACAATTTGGTATAGTTTGATATTTCTACTAATCCTACAATTCTAAAATAATTTATATGAAGAAATTTGGATTTAATTATTATAAATTTTTGATTACTGTTTTTTTAGTCTTTCCCCATATAATACGTACATACTATTTCAGTGTATCGAAGGAAATCAGTTAGATACGGTAGAAGTTTTTTTATTCATTTCAGGCCTCCTATACCAGGATTTTGAAAACATTTTTCATGTCTGATATATATAATGAAAAATGTTTTCAAAATCCTGGTCTGATATATATAATAATAATAACTTCATTTATTTAAGATCTTAAAGTTGCCTTACGGCACGATACAAAGATCTACAAAAAAAATTATAATTTCAAACAAAATACCAGATGGCCACTAAACTATTAAATAACAAAATTTTAACTGTGCTAGCAAAATTTGAATAATGTTCTTAGTAATACCAACTAAACCGCGATTACGCTCACGAGAAAAAAGAAAGAAAAGAAAATCCCAGAACACCACTTTACACTAACAAGGATACCCCATTCTCTACCAGAGATTCATCTCTAGAGCTGCAATATGCTCCTTAATACTTCTTTTGAAAACCGCAGTACTACCAGCAGAACGAAGCTGGGCAGGTAAACCATTGAAAAACAACAATATTTATATATATATATATATATATATATGTATTATATAGGTATATATATATATATATATATATATATATATATATATATATATATATATATATATATATATATATATATATATATATATATATATATATATATATATATATATATATTTATATATTTATATATTTATATATATATATATATATATATATATATATATATATATATATATATATACGTGTTTAAAATCAGTACGCGATGCACTTCGCGAATTTTTTGCACAATAGAGGGATGAAATTTGTTACGTGGATTCTGCTGATGTTGAGGTACGTTCCTTCGTTGGGTTCATCTTTTTTCGTTAACCAGGATGCGAACTTTTTCTCCAAACGTTTTAATTCGGTTTGCTATTTAAGCGTGATTTTTCAAAATATAATTAGTGATGAAGCTCTGTTGCTCAAGAGAAAACAGGAAAAAACCGAATAGAAGTTTTTGGGCTTTGAATAGATGAAGTTATAGTAATAGTTATTGTATTGATGAAATAAGAGGTCGAAATTGAAATTGCATATTTATTTTTCTGGTCCTAAATTCGACGTTAAAAATAACATCATTATATACCTATATAGGTACCTATATAAATGTATTTAAATTTGCGCACGGAGTGTACATAAAATGAAATTATTATTCTTCTAAATTTGTGTAAGTACATTAACTTTGATTGCGAGAGTATGCAAATGGGAGGAAGGACTGAATATCCGCTCACATTCAAAGTTTTGTAATAATTATTCAAGAGGACAAGGGTTCTAAAGTGTGATAGTTCATGTTTCGACGAGATCAAAGTAGGCGCGTTAAGAACGGTCACTCGATTCCCTTCTGGATATGTAAATATTGGCGACTACTTTTGGAAATTTGCATAGATACACGTTGAGTGTTAGCTGAAAGCTGAAAGGGTCTTGCTCATTCATTCTTTGAAAGTTGAAATAGATCAAACTCTTCAATGATGTCTAAGGGCTGGAAGCAACTCAACTGATTAATCGTTCACCATAAGATATTTTTGAAATGAGTTAATAAATTTCTCGAAATTTGACGTCCTATATTCCTGATGGTAAATCGCCGAGTCTTTCTTCATAATTAGTCTTGCCAGGATCAATAAAAAACAGTTTTACTTTTTATCGATTCACTTTTATTAGTTATTTTATTTGAAAAGTCAACGGATCAATGATACATCAAAGATCCTTTTTTATACAAAATTAAACAAATTATACAAAATAAGAGTAATTTGGTAATAACAAACTTGTTGATAGTATAGCCAATAGTTTTATAATAGGTATATTAGATAATTATAATTATATGAATATAACAATATACAATTTTAGTAGGCAAAATAGACTCACATTAGAAATAACGATTAACAATAAGTTTGACTTCCCTTTTGAATATTTTCAAGTTATCAGTACGTAGCACAACTGTGAGCATAACAATTTTGTTCCACTTTCTTCTTAACCTAAAGATGGTAGAGTTATAAATATAATTCCGATGAGTTCCATGCTCTAGAAGAGGTCTTATGCGCCTTAGCTCATAAGGGACCTCCCTTTCAGTCAACATCCCAAGAAGACATTCACAGTTTACGAGACCCATTAATGCTTTTTTAACAAAATAAACATCATGATAGATATGGAGGGATTTGATAGATTCCAAATTAACGGATAAAGCAAATTGAGTGTATTAGTGCTCTTTATAAGAAAATCTATTACCCATTTTAGATGCAAGGAATCTGAAAAATTTATGTTGAATTGACTCTAAAATCGGAATGTGCGTTAACTTGGATGGAGACCATATAATTGAACCATAAAGCATAATGGGTCTGACTAGCGTTTTGTATAGATGAATTATAGATTCGTGGGATTTAAACTCATTTGTACACCTAATAATAAAACCTAAAGACCTGTAGGCCTTAGAAACAGTAGCATTTAGGTGGAGGTCAAATTCAAAATTACTTTGGTGAACTACACCTAGATCCTTAATATTACAAACATTATCCAGTATTTCACCATTAATGGAATAATTGAATTTTAGTTTCTTATTTCTACTTCTAGTAATAGGTAAAACTTTACATTTGGTACAGTTCAATTTTATTTGGTTTGTACAAGACCAATTATAAATAAGGACCAGATCTTTTTGCAACTTAATCTGGTCATAGAAGCATCTAACTCTGTTGAAAATTTTTATGTCATCGGCAAAGATTGATACTACACCAAACTTGAGAGAGTCGCATATATCATTTATGAATAGGGTAAACAACAATGGGCCTAGGTGCGAACCCTGAGGCACACCAGAAGTTGCAATAAATGGATCAGATAGGTTTCCCTTAATACGTACTTGAAGTTCCCGTTTAGTAAGATATGATAATATCCATTTTGAGGTGCCCCCACTCAGTCCGAACTTAGATAATTTATAAACAAGAAGATTGTGGTTGACAGAATCAAAAGCCTTAGCAAAATCTAAGTAAATAGAATCCACCTGTTTAACCTCATCAGGGCAGGATTCATCATTTAGGGTATCAGCAATAAAATTGTTACAAAATATAAGATTAGTAATAGTGGATCTCCATTTGACAAATCCATGCTGATTCCCAATTAAGTGAACTTAGGAAATTGAAATCGCTATTTATTTTGAAGAATAATGGTTTCCTATTCAAAAAAAAATCTGGAACATTCAATATATTCATGCTCTGAATCCATCATTTCAACCCCGCTTTTCAGGGTTCCGTACCCAAAGGGTAAAAACGGAACCCTATTACTAAGACTTCGCTGTATGTCCGTCCGTCCGTCTGTCTGTCACCAGGCAGTATCTCAAGAACCGCGATAGCTAGACAGTTGAAATTTTCACAAATTATGTATTTCTGTTGCCACTATAACAAAAAATACTAAAAACAAAATAAAATAAATATTTAAGGGGGGCTCCAATACAAAAAAAATTTTTGTCCTTTTTCGCTTGATATCGATAATGGCAACAGGTAGGCACTTGAAATATTTACAGAATACTCAGTCGTATTTTTACTTCAATAATAAATAATGAAATTAAAACAAAATAAATATTTAAGGGGGCTCCCAAACGAAAAACGCCATTTTGTACCTATTTTTGCTCCATATCAAACAAATATTAGTGCGGCCCTCATAAAAGCGGTAAAAGACTTGTACCATACGAGCAAGGCACAGGTCAAAATGGAAACACAAATCTCAAATGGATTCAGAACCAATAAAGGACTTAAGCAAGGATGCTGCCTGTCACCCACCTTATTTAAAATATACTTAGAACAAGCACTTAAATCATGGAAAAGAAAATGTAACACCATGGGCATCCCATTAAACAACACCACACTATATACCCTATGCTTCGCAGATGGTCAAATAGTGATGGCCCAAGACTATGACGACCTAGAATATATGACAAGGAAGCTAATAGAGGAATACATAAAATGGGGCCTGGAAATCAACATGACTAAAACAGAGTACATGTGTATTGGGGGTCTGCAGCAAGACCTGATACTGGATGATGGTCAATGTATAGAAAAGTGCCAAAGCTATTCATACCTGGGAATGAAAATCACAAATGATGGAACACTGGACAGAGCAATCAAGGAAAGAAACATTCAAGGAAGGAAAGCCACAGCTATGATGAAAAGAATACTCTGGGACCAACATATATCAAAAACAAACAAGCAGAGAATATTTAATAAGATAATAAAAAGTATCATAATATATAGCAGTGAAGTTTGGCAAATCAAGGAAAGAACCGAAGGACAACTGAAAGCCACGGAAATGGACTACTGGAGGCGCGCAGCGGGCAAATCAAAAATGGATAGAGTCATCAACGAAAGGATAAGGGAAATTATGGGGGTTACACATGACATAATAGACGATATAAGGATTAAACAACTTAGGTGGTATGGCCATGTAGGAAGGATGAACGAAGAACGGCTCCCCAAGCAAATACTAGAGTGGATACCTCAGGGAAGACGAAAGCGAGGAAGACCAAGAAGAAGGTAGAGGAGAAGGGGATGGATAAGGAAATCAGATTGAGGGAACTGGGAGACGACCTCTGGCAGGACCGAGATTAGTGGAGACTGGAAATCGGAAGACGTCGAAGAACGTTTTAGACCGAATTATATATATATATATATATATATATATATATATATATATATATATATATATATAATATATATATATATATATATATATATATATATATATATATATATATATATATATATATATATAATATATATATATATATATATATATATATATATATATATATATATATATATATATATATATATATATATATATATATATATATATATATATATATATATATATATATATATATACACATATATAATATATATAATATATATATATATATATATATATATATATATATATATATATATATAAAAATATATATATATATAAATATATATATATATATATATATATAGAAAAAGGAGTATTCCATTTCAATATATTCTTCGAGTTCTTCTTAAGTTGTATGTGTATTATCGATTGCAAAATCTAATAATAACATTTAGTGTCTAGTTCGGGTTTCAATTACTATATCGGGGTCTATTCTCTGACTTTTATTGGTTGATGATGAGCTCTAAGAAGTCCTTGCTCTTTGATAACAACCATTGTTTTATTTTATTTTTGAAATTTCGGGATTTCAGATTTTTCAGGCTTAGTGGCAGGGCTGTGTACAGCTTACCAGCCACGTAAGTACTTGATCTTTGTCCAATTCTTTTTGAGCATTTGGTAGTTATGTAAATATTCTCCTTATATCTGGTAGTGTATCGATGCTCCAGGACTTCGAGTGGGATTTTGTTTCTGTTTATATTAGTAATTACTTGTAAAGCATATAGTTGTCGAATATCCAACACTTTAGCTATTTCGAATAGCTTGTCACTTGGAAAGGTATAAGATTTTCCATGGATAATCTTTAAAAATAATTTTTGAGTAACTTTCAGGCTTCGTAAATGATTTTCGTATGCACCTCCCCAACCTATGATACCATAGCTTATGAGCGATTGTACAAGGGCATAATAAAGAGTATATAGATGAGCTTGACAGTTCGTATATTTTTTAAAACATCTGATTTTGTAAAGAAGTCCTCTGAGCTTTTTGCAGAGTAATCTCACATGCTCGTCCCATCTCAAATGCTGATCTATGATTACACCCAAGTATTTGATACTCGATGTTAATGGAATTTGACAATCGTCTTTGATCCTCAACGGTCCTATTTCTGGAATTCCTGTTGCGTAAGATGAAAACGCTATATATTTTGTTTTTTCGGTATTAAGGGTTAACTGATTGAATTTGAACCAGTCTACTATTTTAACAAAGTCTATCAGTACTTTGTTTTCTAGGTCCTCCCAAGACTCAGCGCTATATTGAATCACAGTATCATCAGCGAAACTAATAATAAGTCCGCTGCTTTCCATTTTCAAAAGACTGTCCATGTAGAGTAGAAAAAGAAGAGGGCCCAGCACGGTCCCTTGGGGATATATAGGTCAAACATCTCAGACCATCAAAAGAAGAATAACTCTCCATAAAAGTGATGTCAGACTTCACCCGGATAGATGTGCGTTGGCACTCCATTCGACAAGTATGGGACATTGTTTTGATTTTGCAAATTTCAAAATTTTGGATAGGGCATCCAATGGTCAAAAAAGAATTTTTTTAGAGATGTGCCATATAAATCATAATCCGAACAACGTTAATAAAAGAACTGACATTGCAAGGCTTAGTTGTGTCTATAGTCATCTTCTTTCTCTGAATTTTTGATTGTGTTTTTGTTCCAGGTGTTTCTTTGTCTGAAATTCATCGTGGTTTGTCTGTCAAGAGTTTTGTTCTCCGTTCTTTGTTGATGTTCTTTGGTGTTGACTTCAACACCTCTTACACGGAGACGAGATCATTTCAGGTCACGTGACTTTGACAGCTCCTCTATGTTCACTTGGTGGGCAGACAAACTTTATTGTGTCATTACTGCCATTTGATACTTGTTATTGATAGATGCATTTGTTTGTTTTTTTTGAGTTTTATTCAACAAATTCTTGAGTTATGTCTCGTAGTGAATATTATTCAACACTTACCGAAGATGTGAAAGCCCGCTACGACAAGAAATCGGAGATAATAGACGATATAGACCCATATTCATTTGGAGAAGTGAGTTGTCCAAGGATCTGGAAGTAATCCCTTCAGTATCTTTGATGGATTTGGTAAATTATATAATCCTTAGTCATAGCTTCTACAATGGACAGCAGCTTAAAACCTACAAATCTTTATTGGCCTACAAATATTATGAGTCCGGGTATGTCCAACATGTTTTGGCTCGACAAATGAATGATATTGCCTACATTGTTGTTGGAAAGGTAGGCATAGCAAACAATTTTATTATTTCTAAATGTTATATTTCACTATTATATTTTTTTTATCAATAACTTTCTCATTGTTACAGATTAGACTTTCTCAAAAAGCAAGGTTTGGCTAATCCCGTTATCAGATGGGGTTGTTTCCAGTGAACATTGCACATGTATGGCAGGTTTGGGGGAAGTTTGTAGTAATGTGACAGCATTGTTGTTTTGTTTACAAGCTTGTCCAGCTGAAAACGAAAATGAATCTGTTTCCTGCACACAAAGGCTTGCACAGTGGCCTGTACCTTCTACGAAATCCATTGACTTGATTAAATAATTTAGTTTATTGTCAAAAATGAATAAATAATTTTACATTAACTGTTTTTAATTTGTCAACAACATTACATAGGGTTGAAAATAAGCAATATCTGTTTTTAAATAGCTTTATTATCTCCAAGAAAATACAAAGTGATCATAAATTAGAAGTCACCTTACTCTAAACAATTGATTAACTATTTCAATCTTTGGCACGCTTATTGTGTTAAATCCTGAAACAAGAATATGTGTTATTTGATCATGAACATAAATAACCACTTACTAATCTTTTTGAATCGTTCATCTGACCTCACTGTACTTCTTTCTTGTCGATTCAGGGACTGTACATCTTTTTTTTCACCAACTATATAAGTATCCCATGTTTTGAGTGGGTACCCAATCTGGGTTATTCTTATTCTCTAGTAGGGCTGGTTGTCCTAAATATATAAGAGCATTACTTTCATTTAGCTTTTAGCATCATTGTTTTGTTGTTCTTTTTGTACCTTTTTTTAGGATATTATTTTGAAAAATCAAGGAACCAAACTCAATTATAATCAAAATACCCACCCAATAGGAAATGTCTTGAACAAATTCTAGCATTTCTCAGCATACTTTCGCTCAGAGGACCCCTTTTTAAAGCCCTAACCCATAAGTCACGTCGTTGTTTTGACAAGGCATTTAAATAGTCTCCACGGTTTTTCAGCGCGTTGGGAATCCTGAAGAATCGAACCTGGTCTCTTTCCGATCTCATTGAACACTTAACAACACAATAAAACATTGGCATTTTAATAACATATTGCAAACTCCGTAACGACTTTTACACTGTTAGCATAGGCCGAAATGTTTGTCTGCCCACCAAGTGAACATGGCGGATTTGTTTTGACAGTTGTGACGTCATCCTAAAATGATCTATAAACCTGTTTGACATTTGTCATTTTATTACTTCCGATTCGTTGGAGGGTTATGTTGTCGATTTCGATATTGATTTTGGATTTAGCTCTTATTTTTGTTTCAATGTTTTATTAAGTACTGTTTGGTGACTCATATATTCAACATACACTGCATTTTCTGTTATGGTTTAATTTACATCCAGCCTTGTTAGTTGTGAATATTTTAATTTTTTAATTATGTTCTAATACCATGTATATTTGTAGTCCTGAGGAAGGATATAATCTATATCCGAAATATAGACATTATTAACGAAATGGTTGTGATTCTTCGTTAGTTGGCCCCTTTTTATTTGCCGAGAACTCATAGACCTTAGTATATATATATATATATATATATATATATATATATATATATATATAAATATATATATATATATATATATATATATATATATATATATATATATATATATATATATATATATATATATATATATCAATAAATGGTAACAGGTAGACTTTTGAAATATTCACAAAATACTTAACTGTATATTAACTTTAAAAATAAAATGAAAATAAAAGTAATATTTAAGGAGGGCATAGTCAATGGTACGGAACTCTTCGTGTCCGACTCGCACTTACAGTTTTTTACAGTTAATTTAGAGGGGCTTTAAAAGATGCACAAAGCTTGAATAATTACAAAAACGAATTGGCCGATTTTTTCAGTGTATTGTTTCTTAATTATAGTAATTTGCTAAATAAAAATTTTTTCATGATTTTCAGATGATTCAAATAGCTTTTCAATCGTGATTCACAAGAGTAATTCAATAATTTACACTGAATTTTCGTTTATCACATTTTTTTTTATATTTTACATTTCAAATTTACTTAAATTTCTAATTGTAAAATGTTCAACTTCATTATGGAATAGGAAATAGTTGCGTCTCAATATTAGTCAATACTACATGAATTAATGATTTCTCAAAGTTTACTAGTTACTAAGTTTTTCATCTATTAAAATGAAATTTACTATTTTGAAGTAGGTAGGTACATATTTAACTGATCAATATTTTAGTAATTGTTCCTCATGATGAATTCTTGCACTGTATGCTATATTTTCATTTAAAATGGTTTGCTTTTCACTTGTCATAAAATATTGAATAATATAGGTACTTTTACAGTAGTTACATGCAATATGTTGACTTTCAGTAACGAATAATTGTTGTGTAATTAAAACAAATCTGTAATAATATATAGGATGTTCTGTTTGTCATGAGCAAATTGGCACCTACATCCGTTATAACCGAAAATATTATAACTATTTTAGCCGATCTGCCCCTTCGACCTTAGTATATTGCCAAAATTTTAAAATGGTTATTTAATAAACTAGTTTATTAATGACAGCGATTAATGGTTGAGATATTTTAACTATTAATCGCTACATTAATAAACGAGTTTATTAAAAGATTTTTCCGTCGACCTCATCATGAATTGAGTATAAATTCTTACTTGAATAAATTTTTATTTTGCATAACAGATACATTTGAGACAATAAAAATTTCTATATTCATTTCTATATATTTATATTTATGCTTCCGATGGAACAATTTGAGAAATTCATAGATGGAATATTAGACATGTGACATTCTGAATAGTTCACATTACCTACAATATCCGATAAGGAATATGTGAAACTGGTGGAAGCTGAAGTGTTAATTACTTTCGAACGATTATTGCATAAAAATTTTTCCGCAGTTTCTACTTTATTTTGTATAGAGTTAAATTTTTCGATTTGAATTATGAATTCCTTTTTTCCGTGGAATAACAGCACAGACACAGAATAATTCAACTATTCCGTGCTGAATACTTCTGTGTTTGGTTGCCCATGACAATCATACAATAAAATAGGAGAAATTGTACATTAAAATGGGTCATTAATGATAAATTTCGGGTACGTTATAGTTATTAACGTAACAAGGCCGATATGTAGCAAATAACGGATGAGGTTGGATATTGTAATCCAAGGCGCAGCCGAGGATTATAACTAACCGAATCCGTTATTTGCGTATCGGCCGTGTGTCGTTAAAAATTTTTCGTAATCCCGTCGAAAGATTATATTTTGATTCCGAAGAATCGCAATTCTAAAGAAAAATCCCAACGTCGTGCACTCTGTTGTCATGGAACAGTTTGACAGTTTTATAAACAACGTCAGTTTTTTGTGTTCTCAAGTTCGCTTTAACGATGACCATGGATGAAATTGATGAAATTGAGGAACAAAATCAAATTCCTTTAGAAATATTGGGAGAATCATGTGCAGTGCAGCGAGTGTTGATTAACTGCCGAAAATAACTCAAGAGCGATATCAAAAAGAATATGAAAATTTTGAAATGTGGCGTAAAAGCAAGAATGTAAAGGTGGTTAATGAAGATGTATTATTAGTCTATGCGAAATGAAAATCAGAGGTTTATTCTCCCAACTCGCTGTGGACCAAGATTTCAATGTTGTTATTGTAAGCAAAATGATGTTTTGAAATAAATATTTGAACAAGTGATTTCTTAACGGCCCCCGGCCGTTATAAAATTATAACGGCCGGCGGCCGTTAACACTGACTTTTCAATTGTCATCTGAATACCGTTAAATCAAAATAACAGAATGGGATTACGAAAAAGTAAGCTTTTATTTAGAGGTCGACGTAAAAATATATTAATGTGATTCAATTAGAGTTATAATGTGTGTTTTTGACAAGATTTTTATACTAATCGATTACGTATAAGTGTATGTTCAAGGTTGTTTGTCGCTTTTTTATACCGAATGCTGAAGAAGGTGGATGTAGCACCGAAACGTATAATCTTATCGATTGAAATTAAATTAACCTGTCACGGCTAAACCTTTATTCATCCTATATAACACAAACAGATAAAAAATTAATTATATTTATATATAATATATATATAGATATTATATATATAATATATATATATATGTATAATAATATGTATTATATATATATATAATATTATATATAATATATATATATATATAATATATATATATATATTATATATAAATAAATAAATAAATAAAAAAATAATTCTTTATTTCTTTAAGACAGCCATAAAACTGTATAGAAAAAGTCATATACAGAAAAACAAGAGGGAAAAAAAATACATAAAAATACAAAAAGATACACAACCATATACATATACTCTGACAATTAAAACAATAATCTTTCACTTCATAATAAACAATTTTCTGCCAAGAAATGCTTCAACTTTCTTTTGAACATATTAGTGGATCCACAATTCTTCAAATCCGTTGGGAGAGCATTAAACATTCTAGGTGCATATAATTTGGTGATTTATAAGTTAATTGATATTTAGCAACTGGTACAAAATAGTCTTCTTTCTGACGGGTGTTCAAACCATGCTTTTCTTTATTTTTTTCAAACGTAGCTTCATTGCCTGTGAAAACATGTACACATAATATATATATAACAAGGGAAGCCAGAGTTAATATTTGAGATTTTTGAATGTAGGTCTGCATGATCTACGATTTGAAAGGCCAATCATGAGCATCGTAGAACTCTTTTCTGAGCAATAAAAACATCTCCAGCTGAAACAGATAAGCCCCAGAAGACAATTCCATACCGAAGCCTACTTTCAACTTGGCGTAGTAGAGCTGCAACAACTGATCAACAGTCAGGACATGTCGCAGATTTCGCAACTGAAAAGAAATTGAATTCAACTTAGAAACTAGGTATTGACAGTGTTCCTTCCAGTTCAAATGTTTGTCTATCCGAAGACCCAAAAATGTGGCATTATCCAAGTCAGTTGAAACCACAGGAGATTGTTCACTAGTTCTGAACGCTATGTCCTCACACGTTTTTTGCACATGATGAAATCTAAGCGCTTTCGTTTTGTCCACGTTAAGGTATAAATGATTAGCTGAAAACCAACCATTAAGACGACTCAATACTTTCCGGCACATATTTGTTAAGGACAGATATATATATATATTTATATATAATATATATATAGATATTTTTAAAAAGGATTTGATGTGAAGAAACTTAAAACTGGTTTTGTAGATGTCAAGGCAACAGAAATTTGACAATTCAACAAAATAATTGTCAGAAACATTTAAAAGTCACTTATCTACGCATTATAGGACTGTACGTTTTTGGTGAGTAGGTACCGGAGTATTAAGACATCACTTGTTGTATTAAAATATATAAAATTTTTCTTACAGATTACATAATGGCGGATTCGGAACCCAACTGTACGCCACCCGACGTTCTTGATATTGCCGTGAGAGTACGAAAAAGTGTACTTTTTTTGTACGCTTACGGCCGGACAAAAAAGTAAAAACAAAAGGACGTCTGCGAAATCAAACTTCAACATTGAGAACTGAGGTTAAAAAAGTCGTCATATTTTAATACAAGAAGTCATTTCTTAATACTCGCCGGGTACTTACCAAAAACGCTCATTCCTATAATGCGTAGATAAGTGACTTTAAATGTTTCTGACAATTATTTTGTTGAATTGTCAAATTTGTGTTGCCTTGACACCTACAGAACCAGTGAGCAAAGCAATCTAGTTTCACGTTTTTTTACATCTAATCCTTTTTAAAAATATTATCTAAATTCTATCGTATTAACACCGTTTGCGGAAAAAATAGCATGTTTTATTCGGAGAAAAGCACTTTTTGCGGATTTTGTGCATTTCTATTTTTCTAAAAAAAATTACCGTCGTAGTAGTTAAAAAAAATAAGTAGCTCGCAAACTGTTTGAAAGTAGAAAACCAAATTTTTAGAGTAGTTAGCTGACAGTCGAGGCTAACACCTGATGTTCCATCGATGGTACCATTTTGTAACATATAAAATAGTTGGTACCGACTTTTGACATCCTGTATAGCGGTGAGAACTAAAATATTTTAGGTAGAACGGAAATGACCGATTATGACAGATTACCAATTTTCAAATTTCTAAACAAACAGCAAGTTGCAAAAACTATAATGCAGGGCCTACGTGAATCCTCCTCTATATATATATATATATATATATATATATATATATATATATATATATATATATATATATATATATATATATATATATATATATATATATATATATATATATATATATATATTGTTGGGATTTTTCGTGGTATAACAGATATTAAATGACTAATAATAGAGTCGTTCACACGAGCTAGAACTTACCACAGCCAAAGAAAAGAAACAGAACGATCTGTAGTGAGACTCTTGATGAAAATCTTGTAAAAGGCTCCAAAAATAGAGCCGAAACGCGAGTAAATTAAATCCAACTTTATTAGTCATTTAATATCTGTTTATACCACGAAAAATCACAAAAATCTATAATCTACAGATACAAAACAAAACCATAATAATATATATATATATATATATATATATATATATATATATATATATATTTATGTATATATATATATATATATATATATATATATATATATATATATATATACACGAAACAACACTAGACAGATGTCCACATTTTTTTATCCTAAACATAGGCTAACGATGACCAATAAGTCCACATGTTACAGGGCAATGAAGTTATTCAACCAGCTTCTCAGATTAGTTCGAATGAAATCAGAATACACTAAATTTAAAAAAGAAATCTACAGGCTTCTATTGAACTTGGAGCCGTATGATATTACAGAGTACGAAAGATACTGTGCTAATATATGTATATATACACACATGCTGTATTTTCACTTATTTGAGTCAGGAGTCTTGAAGAAGCGTTAACTTGATAATAAAATCGGTTTTCAAACTTAAATAACCAAACATACATAAGTCAGCTATAACAGATAGCGCTGCTACCATTTCCGCATCAGTAGAAAATTTAAAAACTAATTACTGTTGAAAATTCAATGCAACAATTCCATAAAATCCTTCAAAATGAAAATGTTTGGAATAGTAAAATCGTATGAAAAAAATGTATTTCTTCTGAACGTTTTACTTCCTAAACAACTCAAGGGTTAAATTAAAATTTATATCTTCATTCCTTATACCTGATTACGGCAATAAAAAGCAATTCACTTTCGTGCTGTACCTTTCATTTTGCCGCAATCTACTAGTCGAAAACACTTAGAACTGGTAATTGAACAATATATCCCATTGGGTACCTGTTTCAACTCTATTAAATCAAAACTTTTCATTTGAATAAAGCACAGTTCGAGGTCCATTTGCAAAACATCTTTTCTTATTTGAATAGGAATTTCTTTTACCTTATTGTAAAACTGTCAATTTTGAAATACCTTATTTATTACTGCAATTGTTAGTTTTCAGATATTGTCATCCAAGATGTTTTCAAATCATAAAATAAACATGAACTTTGAACGAAATGAAGAGAGGTTTGCAAGAACCTGAAGACCTAATATGGAAAGTATTTATTAAGGTCTAACAACTGTTATAATCTTTCAATATTCAATGGAAGAATTTATTTATTACATTCTTGTTTTATATGATGAATTATGAGATGCCAATTTATCGGATTCATTGTAACAAACTCTTTCAAATCTTTTCCAAGGGTAGCCTTCTCTATCAAGAATATCTTCAAGAGAAATTATACATAATTGACTATTACAAATCTATAAAAAGCACGGAAAATTTTATTAAAGTCGATGTAAGAAATTGACTTAGGCGTTATTTTGATGTAATAATGATTATTATTATTATATATTTATTTTAAATATAATTTATAGCTACCTACTTAACCAGTGTCGGATTTTTAAATTAAATAGGCTAGCTAGGCCGTAGCCTACGGCGGCAGATTTTAGTAGGCGGCAAATTTTTGTAAGCGCAAAATTTTAAGAATATACAAGATTAAATCAATGAAATTCTCAAAATTTCTTATCTCTATACTCGAAACATAGCGGCGGTGTGCTCTTTCTGTTTTTTTCATTGAATAAACAAACACTACCTACTACGTGTACAATTTGAATTTAAAAGTTCAGCGTGAATCTGTGATATTATTCATATTCATAAATATAATTTTTACAATTGTTGATCGATTAATCTAAGAACTAAACTGTCGAAAATGTGCGCACGACAGAGTGTTTCAAAATTTTCTACTTCTTTTTTAAATTTCGCGAACTTTCTCATCGGGAAATAAAAAATGAAGCATTTAAATTATGTGAAGTTGATTCACAAGATGTTTCAGATGATCTAGTTGGAGAGGTTTTGCACATCAAAGAGTATTTGGCATTAGATGATCAAAAACATAAATATCAATAATATGTGCAATTGGATTAGGTATCAATATCTCCTTGATATTTTTCCTAATATTGATATTATTTCACGAATATACAAATCAATGGATGTCAGCAATTGTTCATCAGAACGTTCGTTTCCATGTTTAAAATGAATTAACACATATTTAAGCTGAATGATGTCCGATACCAGATTGAGCTCCTTGGCAGTTTTATCAATTGAATCTGATATTGCAAATTTGATTTCATTTGATGATATAATTAAAATTTTCGTGAACAATGAGGTCAGAAAAGAATGTAAAGTAAGTCAAAGAAGAAATTATTTTTTATTTAATTGAAAATTTATGAAATAATTTATATTATTCAAGTTTTATATTTCGTTGAAATGAAGTTTTTATTGCATTTTATTTGATTTTAATAAACGTTTGTATGATTTTCGTATTTTGTATTTCATTAATTATTTTTGCTTCATTAAAAACGTAACAAGTACTTGTGAATAAAGTGACCTTGAAATTTCGAAAAAAATTCGCGCTCTTTTTTTGGTAACATTTGAAAATTTTTTGAAATATATTAGGCGGCAATAGATATAAATTAGCCTATATAGGCGGCAAATTTGTAAATCCGCCACTGTACTCAACTGAAATCATCAATGAGATCTATAAATAGCCTTCGATTTTCGCATAACATTCTCATGATTTGAATGATATCTGTTGTATTTCATAAAGTTTTTTCTCGTAAGCAGATCCAATTATATTGAAAACATTTCCTAAATTTTTTCAAAATTATTTTAAAAGAACGAAATGAAGTAAAACACTAGGCTTGATTCTTCCAAAATTATTTTAATTTACTCAACATATGTTTCGGGCTACTAACACATTATCAAGAGCTGTTGACAAACATCTTAATTAAATGAGATGGTCATTCGTTTCTCATTAAGGAACATTCTATACGTCCTCATCCAATCATAACTACGATTGCCGGATTGAGTGCCTCTTTCTACATTGAAAACATCTTGACGTGGCAACGTTCCCTTTATTCAATTAGAATATGTATCACTCGACAAAAATGAATACGTTCATTGAGTCATTAACGCTATTGTGCAGAAGGTACGGATGTTATTTTTTTACAACGAGTATATCGACACAGCATGTTTTGTGATAATTTTCGCCTCAGAATCTTCTCAGTTGAAGTTTTTTAGTAATAGATTTATATGAATTAATTAGTTCCTAAGTAATAGAACCTATTAAATTGGTCAATATTCCTGTAAAATAGTGCGTCATAAGTTGCAGCAATGACACATTTCCAGGAAAATGGTTTGTTTTTTTACTGGATATAAAATATTGAATGAAGAACTTTAATAAAATCTTCATAAAATATGTTGACTTTCAGTAATTCTTTGTAAAAAAACATATATTATATATTAGAATATAATAGCACTATATCGAAAACGAACAGTGTGGCGCAGAAGTAGTTTTTAAATACCTTTTATACCACGATAACTAAGGCTTTGTAATGTTTGATTTATATATATATATATATATATATATATATATATATATATATATATATATATATATATATATATATATATATAAATATATAAATAAATGTATATATATATATATATATATATATATATATATATATATATATATATATATATATATATATATATATATATCTATATATATATTTTGATTTCAGATAATTGAATAATTTACATATGTGTATATACTTATGGGAGGGGCATCGCAAATTTATAAAAATAAAATTTCACAGTTTTCAAATAAATAAATGCCAAAAAGAAGATAAAACATAGTTAATAATTAATATTCTTTCGATATACCTTCAGACTGTGACACCCGTGAATGCGAACTGATGAAAATAATTAAATTAACATCTTTGAATGCAACCACAAATTCCATCTCCTGATGAAGGGATTAATATATCCAAAAAGCTTGAGATAGAGGAATAAAGTGTACACTTATTTCACCCAGACTGCAATCCCAAATACTAATATTAGTGTCTTTTAATTAGTCAGTCAACTAATTTTATACTATATATATATATATATATATATATATATATATATATATATATATATATATATATATATATATATAATACATATGTATCTATATATATATATAATATATATATTATATATACATAATATAATATATATATATATATATATATATATATATTATATATATATATATATATATATAATCTTTTGATAATTATTAGCAATAACAGGCTTGTTGAATATCAAAAAACTCGATTTTATTAAAAAGTTGACGTTTGGCCACGACATTCGTGGCTTTATCAAAAGTTTTGATTAAGCCACGAATGTCGTGGCGAAACGTCAACTTTTTAATAAAATCGAGTTTTTTGAGATTCAACAAGCCTGTTATTGCTAATAATTATCAAAAGATTAGAAATAGTTCACAGGCAACAACAATTCGAATGAATATATATATATATATATATATATATATTATAAAATAATTTCACATTAATTCTCAACACATATAAAAAATGGGTTACCTGCATGAAAAATAAATATAGTACACCAGTTCGAATAAAATAAGCATTTTATTAAATAATTTTAGATTCACAGGGTTCTTACAACTAATCATAAATTAAATAAGTGTATTAGTGAAACAAGTACAATAATTATATTATCAACAATCTGAGCTTTTATAATTTCTATGAAATTCCAGTAAATAACAATTTATATCACTTCCTAATAACAAAAAGACTTACAGTCACTATAACTTCGTCAAATATGAACCTTTTCGATTCGTTTTCTTAAGAAAATTACAGATTCACAAATATCTGTTAATTCAGTTCCAAGTTTTTCAATCTGATCTTCGGCTTCGTTGATTACCTTCAATGTTTCAGAATTCATATCAACATCAGGAAAAATTAGATCATCATCTTCAGAATCCATATCCCAGTTCATTAAATTGTGTACATTTACTAAAGTTTTATGGATTAAAGGTGGTAGATCCATTCTGATAGGAATTTCAATGTCTTCGGTCAGCGAAGTTGTAGCCATACTCATCGAAATTGGAACATTGTTCTGGGTATTATTTACATCCATTGACGAATTTGTTCTTTCGTCTATTTCGATTGTATTCTTTGGTAGATCAATTTTAACTGGAATTTCAATGTTGGCTGTCGGTGAGGTTGTAGCCTTACTACTCGAAATTGGAACATTGTTTCGGGCATTTTTTATATCCACTGCCGACTTTGTTCTTTCACCTAGTTCGATAATTTTATTGTTGTTTGGTGTGCGGAAAGATCTTCTTGAAGATATAGATCTCACTGAGTTTTGACGTTGAAGATTTGGCAAGTCTGCATGTTTAGACTTCATGCTTGGTGATCTGTTCGGAAGTCGATCATAGTTTCTCAAAGTACTTGGGAATGATTTAACGTTTGCGTTTAAAATGAGTATATCATTTTTTGCGGTCGCTAATTTAGCTTGAGCACTCTTTGTAGTTTTAGTGAAGGAAACATTTTCCATGGACAATCCGGAGTTGCTGGATGAATTAGATTCACTGCTAAAGCTAGCCACGGAATTATGTCTTCCAATCGTTGATTTTCTAAGCGCATTTTCTTGGTTGATTGGCGTCCGATTCACTTGATTTTTATTACGCTTGTCTTCGGGTAAATAACTTCTTGTTCTTACTAATGGTTTATTGCAATACCTCAGTGTTTCTCTTTGAGATTGGGCACGTACGATTTTTTTTTTATCACCTGTCTTAGCTTTTTCCAAAGCAGTTGGTTTGCTTCTTTTGATTTCACAGGTGTCAATAGGCTGTTGCTGATTCCGTTTCACACCTTGAGTACTGTTGGAATTGGCTTTTTCATTTATTTCGCCGATATTTTCATGAACTGGAACAGCGTTCTTACGGAAAAAATACTTAGTATGTTCTACTAATGCGTCTCTCAGAATACGATTTTCGTCCGTGAATGGAATAACTGCTTTGATGTAATTCATCTTCGCACTTCTGTAACTGACCAAAGGAAATATACAACTGAAGATTCTATTTCGTTCTTATTCTTATTTATACTTTAAAAGTAATTAGAAAAGGGCATTGCATAGAAAATATCTCTGAAATCTCTTACCTATTTTGAGAGAGAGGGACCTCCCGTTGTTTTAGGGAATTTACTTAATCCTTCCATATAACTAGGGTCGCTGCAATGATTTCAGGTCAAAGGTAGTTCTAAGAAACAAAAAGCTGTAAACTTTAAAGACATTGAAAGGATTATATACTGAAAGTACCTGTAGATAGTGAAATTGTCATCTCAAAGGTGAGTCAATAATATACGAATAATGAAAAATATGACATAGGGAAATTCAATATTACTGGCTGGGCATGTGAAATTCTTGACAATACCTATATAGATATATTTATATATATATATTTTTATATATATATATATATATATATATATATATATATATATATATATATATATATATATATATATATATATATATATATATATATATATATAGTATATATATATTATATATATATATATATATATATATATATATATATATATATATATATATATATATATATATATATATTTTCTTTTTATGTAGAGATTCCGCAGATCCTCCAGGTTGAAGTAGAGGATTGAAATTTCATACATGGATTGAGAGTTTCATCTATTTTTCTTAACTGGTTAAGTTCACCTAGAAACAACACTATTGAATTTGCAATCACTGTGGGTACAGAAATTTTTGTTGCACTTGTATTTTTTGTTATTGTATGGCCAAATATATCTGAAGAGAAATCATATATATTTATTTTTATATATATATATATATATATATATATATATATATATAATATATATATATATATATATATATATATATATATATATATATTATATATATATATATATATATATATATATATATACAGAGCTTGATTTACAAATTTGCCGCCCATGGGCCAAATGTATTTCTCCGCCCCCGCCTCCCAAACGCGACAATTTGCCACACCTAAAATGATACTATTTGAATATCAATTTCTTGAAGTAAATTCGAATAAAATCTTAATAATGTTATAGCTTTATATAACCTCACTAACTATGATCTAGGAATAATGCTAATTAGTACTTTCTTATGTGGAATATTTACAGAGAATCTATGATTTCCTTTTACACCTCAAGATATCGTTTTAAGTGTTAAACTAAACATAGTACAATTATTGTTATCATAATTAACGGAAAAATATAGATTAAAGGAAAAGTTACATGTTTCGTCACTTGTTGCCGACGAGATTTGAAAAAAAAACCCAGTAGTCCTTCATATTGTTTTTTGTCTCATTATTGTTTACCAACCATTCAGAAATTAATATTTTTATCACTTATTTTGAAACCACATAAACTAAAAAAAAAATCAATTTGGTTTTTTTCAAAATGGATTGTAATATCAGGAAATTAAGAAATCGAAAATGATTCAATGATAAAACTGTTTATTGAGAACTAAAACATTCAATTCATAGTGAAACTTTTCAAAAAGTTCAAACTCAAGTTTTCAGATTTTTTTACGCCTAGCTTTAATATTAGCGAATGTATCAACGACATTATTAAAGTCAAGCTTACACGTCAAGTATTTTCCTCAAGTCTTCTTCTATGATTAAAATAACTGAGTTAACTAACCTTTTCTGGCGAACATTCGATCTTAAATAATTCTTCACTCGTGAAAGAGTAGAAAATGAACGTCTGCTGCACAGTTGCTGGCTGGTGTACACAAAAACATCTTAACAGCTACCATTACATTTGGTTATACTTTCTGGAGATCTTTGGAAAAAATATATCTGTTCAATTGTGACAGCAACAAAGATTCTGCATAAAATGCTCTTAATTTTTTAGCAAAATTTAAATGGCCTTCAAAATTTGCCGCCCCTAAAAATTTGCCGCCCTGGGCCCGGGCCCATGCCTAAATCCGGCCCTGTATATATATATATATATATATATATATATGTATATATAGTATATATATATATATATATATATATATATATATATAGTATATATATATATATATATATATATATATATATATATATATATATATATATAATATATATATATATATATATGTATATATAATATATATATATATATATATATATATATATATATATATATATATATATATATATATATATATATATAAAAATAAATATATAAATATATATAAATATATATATATATATATATATATATATATATATAAATAAAAAAAATATATATATATATATATATATATATATATATATATATATATATATATATATATATATATATATATATATATATATATATATATATATATATATATATATACTATTAATTTTTTTTAGGGTATTCGATTCAATTTTGATGGTTATTGAGAAATACTCTTATGACTTTGTCAAGCTTTCGCAACTATCTAATTGCTTCAGCAGGACTTCTACAAAATTAAAATGAAATATCAAAACATGTTTAACTTCCACAAGGAGTGACTCTTACCGTACATTGAGGTTTTTGAAGAAACATTGCAAACCTGATAAATTATACAAATCTCCACTAAACATACAAAATTATAGAATGTCGCTATTTAAAATTTTTCAAAAATCAAGAAAAAATGAAATGTATGATTTATTTATCCCTACTGTACAGATCTGTCAGATATAATCAAAAATGTTGCAAAGAAAAGGTGTTGTCATAATTTGTTGGGTTGTCTGTGTATTCCATTGGATCCTACCTTTACTTCTGGGTATCTATCTTTTTGTTTATGTTTGCTCTATGCCTATGTATATTTATCATTTCATGAATAATCATTTTTTGTTATTTTTTTCCGTTTTTAAGATTTTAACCAGTTCAAATTCAATTCTGTGGCCATTGTTGTATATATATATATATATATATATATATATATATATATATATATATATATATATATATATATATATATTTATATATATATATACATATATATATATATATATATATATATATATATATATATATATATATGTATTTATATAACATAATTATTCCCTAATATATAACATCTGTTCAAGAAAATACAGAATATAAAACGTCGTTTCAATATGAATCGTTGTGAACTAATATTTCATTCCTTCTATAATTTTTTATAGTGAAAAATAAAGAGGAATAAAAGTATCATAAAAAAAGTTCTAATTTTTCATATTTTCAAGGAAGCAATCATATTTTCAAATTTGAATTTGAATAACAGAAAAATGAAGACAGTATAACTATTAAAAACACGAGTGAATTCGTTACAATTTCGTTAAATATTTCAGGTCACCAGCCTGAAATTCAAGAGCAGAAATTATGTAATTCAACATGTCGTTTAATGCCTGCGGTGTTTATTCTAGGTATTCTATCAGAAAGAATGCAATTATCTTCACTAAAACGAAACAGCTCCTAAAGAACGTTTAAATATAATGGAATATTTGTACTTTTTGTTATTGTTTTTATTAAAAATTTTTTATGTATATATATCTTAATATATATATATATATATATATATATATATATATATATATATATATATATATATATATATATATATATATATATATATATATATATATATATATATATATATATATATATATATATATATATATATATATATATATATATATATATATATATATATATAATATATATATATATATTATTTATATATATATATATATATATATATATATATATTTATTTATTCACATGAGAGATCTTTTTATATTTTCTGATATATGTTGAAACTATTTTTCATCATATAAATTGGTTTCAAATTTAATAGTTACTGTGTGCTATTCAAGTACCTACCAATGTTTTGGAACATGAAATGCTAGACAACCGTAATTCTCAATATTTGAATATAATAGCATCTACCATATTGCAGAGAATATTTACTAAAAGTGGCTGTGCCTTTAGACTTTCGTTTGGGAAAAAACCCTGGTTCTCAAATACTCCAGGTGGTTCAATATACTGCTCAACAAGCAGGTCAGAAACAAGTTTCATTTTCGTAATTCAATACTTCGTTTTCTTCATTTTACGAAACCCTTGAAATTCGAACTGAAAAGAAAAGTTCGTAAGTTCACTGGGGGTTAATTAAAAGGCTTAACGGTCTTTGCGAGCTTTTTCGTTTTTGTGAAGATAATTGCGCTCTTTAATCTGCTAGAATACTTGGAATAAACAATGTAGGCATTAGCGTCATGTTGAATTACATAATTTCTGTTCTTTAACATCAGGCTGGCGAACAGAAAATTTTTCTGAAATTATATTACTTCATTTTGACGAATTCATTCGCGTTTTTAATAATTATACGATCTGCAGTTTTCTGTTTTAATTTCAAAAATATTATATCTTCCTTGAGAATGTATGAAATTAGTTATTATTTTTTCAGGATACCTTTATTCCTCTTTATTCTTCACAATAAAAAATTATGGATGAAATGAAATATCAGGACGGATTATATTGAAACGACACTTTATATTCTTTAGTTTTTATATATATATATATATATATATATATATATATATATATATATATATATATATATATATATATATATATATATATATATATATATATATATATATATATATATATATATATATATATATATATATATATATATATATATATATATATATATATATATATATATATATATATATATATATATATATATATATATATATATATATATATATATATATATATATATATATATATATATATATATATATATATATATATATATATATATATATATATATATATATATATATATATATATATATTTTTTTTTTTTTCGTAATATGTTTTTGGTGTTAGGTCACATTAAATGATGCATTTTGGTTGTCGTGCAAATGATTGTTTATTGACGTTTCGACCATTTTATGGCCTTTTTCAAAATCTATAAACCTTATCACAGTCAACGGGTCAGTTATTTTTTGTCATAAATAACTGACCCGTTGACTGTGACAAGTATATGTAATAAAAGTGTTTTGTTCTCTATGTTTCATTTTTGTTGATTGTCTACGTTAAGGTTTATAGATTTTGAAAAAGGCCATAAAATGGTCGAAACGTCAATAAACAATCATTTGCACGACAACTAAAATGCATCATTTAATGTGACCTAACACCAAGAACATATGACGAAAAAAATATATATTTGGTCAAAGAAAAACCAAAACTAAAAAAAATATATATTATATATATATATATATTTATATATATTATATATATATATATATATATATATATATATATATATATATATATATATATATATATATATATATATATATATATATATATATATATATATATATATATATATATATATATGTATATATGTATATATATACATACATACATATATAATATACTCCTGTCCTATTGTTTTCTTGTTCGTTTCTTCGTTTTGTTTCTTTTCCAAAGTTCTATTCTATCATTAATAAATTCAATAGTTGTAGAGAAAACGACGTTATTAGTTATGTGCTGGATTGATTTGTTATCATGATATGATTCATTTTAGTAAATTTTTAGATTATTGGGAGTTATTGTTTTCTGTCAAGCGTTTGTAACCACAGAATTATTTGAATCATATGTGATATCATGTTTATGGCATTGGCCCATTTATGTTTATATGTTGTTCGGTCCTGCTCCAGGCATATATTGTTGTAACTTGAGTTGCGGAATACGTATAACCAGCTCCCTTGGAAAGTTGTTCGATAATTTTTAAATTATTAAAGAATTTTCCTTGTTCACTTTATGTAATGTATGAAATTGACCATGGTCGACTAGTATGTTTTTCATGATTTGATTGTTTAAATATATATATATATATATATATATATATACATATATATATATATATATATATATATATATATATATATATATATATATATATATATATATATATATATATATATATATATATATATATATATATATATATATATATATATATATATATATATATATATATAACTAAAAAGCAGTATTCCAACTGATAAAAAAACCCACACATTTTACCAAGTACCATATTCAGACTGTACAGGCATATATATTGGACAAACTAGCCAACACCTAAAAAACAGGTTGAATGGACATAGATACGATAAAAGAAACACTACTGCCCTCACAAAACACGAACAAACATTGGGTCATAAATTCGATTTTTCTACTACAAAGATCCTTAAAACTGAATGTCATAAAAGAAAACGTGAAATTCAAGAAATGATATATATAAAGAAAACCCCTGAATCCATAAACGACAAAATAGATATAACTGGGCTCAGCAAAATTTATTACAATATTATATGTGATATGAACAATAATGCATTGATTTATCAGTCTTGCAGATCCAATCATATAGGTACAACGTGCGTTAGAGATATGATCGTTTTATTTATGTGTTAAAAGATCTCAATTTTTAAGTGAAAAGTAAAACTATAATTGTTCGTTTCTGTCAAGTTTAAACATTGTGAATGTGTTTTATGATATGTTTATGGTAAGATTTGAACCTGTTAAGTTATTGTTAAGCATGATTTGTGTATTTATTTATTTTAGCGATGACATGACATATGTAAATTTGATAAAGGTTAAAATAGTAACCGAAACGTTATTAGAACAATTTCAACATCATTTCTGTTTTAACTGAACCAGAAAACCCAATAAAAGAATTATTTACAATATAAATAAGATGGTTCATGAGTCAGATACATATTCAAATATATATATATATATATATATTTATATATATATATATATATATATATATATATATATATATATATATATATATATATATATATATATATATATATATATATATATATATATATATATATATATATATATATATATATATATATAAATATATATATATATATATATATATAATATATATATATATATATATATATATATATATAAATATATATATATATATATATATATATATATATATATATATATATTTATGTATATAAATATATATATATATATATATATATATATATATATATATATATATATATATATATATATATATATATATATATATATATATATATATATATATATATATATATATATATATATATATATATATATATATATATATATATATATATATATATATATATTTCAAGTCGGTATATTGAACATCTAAAATGAATGATATGGTCATACGTTTCTCATTAAGGAACATTCTATACGTCTTCATCCAATCATAACTACGATTGTCAGATTGAGTGGCTCTTACTACATTGAAACCATCTTGACGTGACAACGTCTCCTTTATTCAATTAGAATATGTATCACTCGACAAAAATGAATACGTTATTGAGTCATTAACGCTATTGTGCAGAAGGTACGGATTGTGTTATTTTTTGAATCGAATATTTCGACACTGCATATGTTGTGATAATCCTCGCTTCAGCGTCTTCTCGATTGAGTTGCTTTATATCGTTATCTATGTATACAAGTTTGAATGAATTCGTTAAGCTTTTGATTCAAGCTCATCTAAGACGTGCTTAATGCAGAGTTTATAATTATGTATAATATTTCTCGTTTGAAAACATGATCAAATGATTGAAGAGTCTCCAGTAAATCTCGAGTGGATTTGGATATATGGTAAGAAGATAAATATGGTCATTCATTCTTTGTTATTAACTAGCCCCTGATTAATTTTCCATTTTTAGTACTATTTTCTTCGAAAATAATATACTATAACTCTGTATGAAAAGCCAAAAGTCAGGTGGGTTAGTGGTTATTAAATCCGTTAAATGTTGGTTCAAGAGGCATTGGACCAACATTTTTGAGGTTTTTCGGTGTTGGTTATATATACACACACACACACATATATATATATATATATATATATATATATATATATATATATATATATATATATATATATATATATGATATTATATGCTATATATATATATATATATATATATATATGCATATATATATATATATATATACCTATATATATATATATATATATATATATATATATATATATAATATATAACAATTTATATACAAATAAAATACATATGTTAATTTTTTTTCGGTACAATTTGGACATAAAGATTGCGGTGGTGAGAAAAAAGATTTTAAATCCCCAAATAGACCGTTACTGACATCAACCAAATTGATCTACAAATATTCAGCCATCCAATATAATTCAATTTCGAAGTGGTTGTAGAGATGCACAATGCTCGAAAATACACTTGAAATATCAATATAAAAATTGCGACGGTTAAAAAAATAAATCTCATTCCCCTCCCCGCCTTTCCCTCACCGAAATGCCAAAATTCGGACAAAATTTACCTACATTTGGACACTTTCGTTTTGCGTCAATAACACCCCAGATCCTAAATGTATTCATAATTAATTTTCATATATTATGCCACTTCTTATGAACCTTACTGCCACTCCTTCCCCAAAGTGTGAAGATGCCAAAATTTTTACAAACTTTTGATAATTTTGTTCTACCTCATGAACCACCCAGATCTTAAATTTTAGATCATTTTTTTTGGCGAGGGCCACTCATGCACTTAACTGTTGACTTCATATAGATGATGATATAGGAATGCGACTAAACTGTGAAAATTGGTTGATTTTTCACGTGCAAAACATGAAAAAATCGTTAGCTCATAAAGGAATACCTCCAACTGAAAACCCGGAGCGGGACAAAGAAGAACAGAATGCAATTCGTGCTCGGAGTGGTATTCCAATTATCGAGACAGATTAAGCGAATTCGAATTTAATTAAAAATGTGATTAATTATGAAAGAGAATGAGCAATTTTTAAGGGATCGTTTTCTCTACCCATAATACTCTAGCGCAGGCCATAACTATTTTGTTAGACTGAAAGCTAATAGGTACTTAAAATATCGCCAGAAACGTTGATTGCCAATAAAACGTGGAATAAAATTCAGTAATTAAGTCCAAGCGGACCACTTCAATATGCTTCCATTAGGGGAGAATTCAATTTCAAGGGAATTCGGCAAAAAACTATGCAGTATATGCTGCCTATGTATGTAGGAAATTTTTATTATTTCCTGTTCATGAGGGTAGGTAAGGGGGCGTTCAAGTATTACGTAACGCAATTTGGGGGGAGGGGGGGTCTTGTAAAACGTTACGCTGCGTTACAGGGGCGGGAGGGGGGTTCGAACCAAGCGCTACGTAACATTGATTTTCATTGAAATAAAAAACTAGAGAATTTGAATCTCCGAAGTTGTTAACTCTTTTCGTTTATTTTTTACGGGGAATCCTTCGATTGTATTGTAAGTCAGTTTTATTTTGTTGTCCCAAGTTGGCAACTCTATCCGTTTATGTTTTATGGGGAATACCTCGACTGTATTATTCGTCATTTATATTTTGTTTCCGTTGCCAGTTTTCATTTAGTGTTTTAAACACGTAATACACAGGAGCGAAACTACGAAACTATCTACCTACATACATACGAACATATATATATATATATATATATATATATATATATATATATATATATATATATATATATATATATATATATATATATTATATACATATGTAGAGAAAGAGAGACTTTTGAAATTGGGTTTTTGATGCCAAGCATCCTGAAATGTCATGAAACGAAAAACTATCTTGGGCCTAGGTCCTACTTTGCTAATCGCGCCCATTTCAATAAGCAGGTTTTCAAAGTGAAAACCTGCTAATAAGCGAAAATTGAATAATGCATGAGAAAAATAATGGTGGATGAAGTTAGCTAAAAATGTATGCAACGACAGGGCTGAGTCAGGAAAACGGCATAATTAAATGTAAGATTAGTAGTAAAAGTTTATTAGGACAAATTTGACCCCTTTTCAACATATCACATTATGTATGATTGTTTATTAAATAAAAATCTCTTGTTTTGTTTATTATTAACGAAAACACGATTAAAACAATAAAAACGGTATTTTAGCAACTTTCCGGTACTTTGCGCAACCTATTTGTGACTTTTAGGTAAAAATGGTCGCTTGGGTGTTACGTAACGTTTATAGGGGGGGAGGAGGGGTTCATGAAAACGTTACGGAGCGTTACATAGGGGGGAGGGAAGGTCAAAAATCTTCAAAAATTGCGTTACGTAATACTTGAACGGCCCCTAAGTGCAAACCAGTGGTTCTTAACCGTTTTAAGCCGCGACCCAAATTTGAGAAATATGTTCATGTCGCGACCCAAAAAAAGGCAAAATTTTTTCATTGCTTTATTTTAGATTGTATTTTCAAAAAATCTTCAATCCTACGATGATGATTTTTTTTAACATACAAATTTATTATTTATTTTTTTAATAATAAAGATAAACAAAAGTACTTTTCGATCCAAGGAAAATTTAATTAATAATCAAGTGTTTTTAATAATTTTTATTGACCAAATTAAAATATATTTATAACTTTTTGAAAATAATTGACATTTTAACTTATTTCTAAAAAAAAAGAAATATCAATACAAATGTTAAGTCTTTTGAATTTTAAATGCAAGTCATACAGTTTTAATGAGAACCTTGTGGTCGAATACATTTTGAAAGATCTTCAAACCTCGGTTGAATGCTTATCAAGGAGCACCTTATATCTATTTCAGGATTTAACTTGTTCCGGTAATTGTTTTTGATTACACACTAAGGCGAAAAACCAGCCTCACACATATAAGTTGTTGAAAAGGGCAATAATACTTTTAGGGCTTCTTTAACAATTATTGGCTTTTCGGTTTTTAATTTTAACCAGAAAGCACATAAAGATTCAGTGTTTTTGTAGAAATTGTATCGGAGTGCTTGGTCACTTTGTATTTCTATTAATTGTTCTTGAAATTGATTAATATTAACAAATTCCTCATGCAAATCACTAATAATAACGCACGCAAAGCAATGGCGTGCGTATTACCAACACCTCCTCGAAGAGAAAGGAACTTGACAGGAATTTGACGTCACTTCCGGAAGGCCATTTGCGAAGAGCGGTAAAACCGAAACATTGTATTAGGGAATAACTTGTATTAGGGAATAACTCTTCCAGGAGGTGTTACTTATTATTTGGTGTATTACCAACTTTTTTGGTTCGACTCAGCGCGACCCTAGAAATATGCTTCGCGACCCAATTTTGGGTTGCGACCCATAGGTTAAGAACCGCTGGTGCAAACAACTGACTAGTTGGTACTTTCAATGAAATGATATAGGGTAAGGTTGCTCAAGTCGTACCAGTCAGTGTTGTTCCAGGGTGTACAATTGTACAGAAAGATGTACATTTGAATATTAAACTGTACCAAGGCAATACAATCAAAAAATCTGTACAAAACTGTACAATTCGACTATTATTCGATATTGAGAAGTTTGATTCTACACTTGTCGGCAAGAAACAAAATCATACCCAAAATATAAAATTCTATGAAAGAGTAAGTTTATTGTTTCGTGATTCCGTGAGACAAGTTTTGCAATCGTGCCGTGATCCGTGATCGTCAATGTCACTGGCGTCACTTGTCATTGTCATTGCGAAACTGTCATGTCAATATAGTAAGGTTGGCAAGAAAAAAGCTTCAAAATTACGAAAATAGATGGCGACTGTACAATTCTCTGAAAAACTGTACAATTTTACACCATTTGACAGTACAATCAGAATTACCATAGGAACAACGCTGGTACCAGTGCTTAATTCGTACCACTTGAAGTTTGAACGAACTACGGCGACAACAGCAGATACGACTGCAACTAGATATACATTCGAGTCAACTAAGTTGCATTATGTATTATTATCCGCCAGAACAAGCATCGTTATAAATCCAATCATCAAGTAAGTTTATTCCAATTTTCTTATAATTTTCTCCATATGTTCGGTAGTTAATCTTGCATGTAAATTATTCATAAAATTATGGTCCCCATTGAATATAAATTCAGTAGTATTCACATAATCGTTTGGTCGAAACGAAATATTGTAAATTTCATTCAATGCTAGGTTATCTTTGCTTTTAAATTCAAATTTTGCCGTGTCTTAAGTCGTACCCATATTAGGTTCCTAAGTCGTTCTGGTACGACTTGATACATAACTTCTTGTTTTTTTCCTATTGTCATTTTCTATTGTTGCTTTCATTTTTATTTGTAGGCCATAATTATGTCAACGCAAACAAAGCGAATTTAGAATAAGTGGAAACAAGAAGATATGGACGCGGCGATATCGGACACTTTACGCACTCCTCAGTTGGAAATCAATAATAATCAAGAAGAGATTTCTGCAGTGGTTACAGAAGAAAGTGAAGAAATCCATGAGGTAGACACAGATTCGCCTAAAATAAAACTGCAATTGAATATTTTAGCTCCTATTCCAATAACAAACTAAAGCAGAGAATTCCGTGGATCCTCTACCTCGTCAGTCGAAATAACTTCAACGCAAAATAAAGAAAACATAAAAAATGCAGTGAATAAAAGAAACGCTGTGATCAATAAAAAGGAATTAGCATTGATAATTAAAAAAAAGGAAAAGCGATTTGCACTGTTTTATTTGTGGACAAGATGGAAAGGATAACATGATTCAATGTTTGAAATGCAGATCATTGGTGCACGATGTATGTGCTGGAGATGACAAAAAAACAAAGAAATTTATATGTGATGTTTGTACTTAACGTTAATACCTTTGTGTTATGTAAACAGATTAATAAAAAATACGTTTTAAGCATTATTGTTGCTTAGTAGAATTTGAAATTTGAAAGGTACGACTTAGGCTACAGGTGGTACGACTTAAGAAACCGGTTGCCTTAGTCGTATCGATGTGAGTTTTCGAAGATTTGATTCATTTTATGTGAAAGCATTTAGATTTTCTAATTTCGTTATAATGAATAAGAACCATATTGACACTAGTTTTGGATAACATATTTAATTTCTATTTATCCTAATTTTTATACAATTTCTTTCTTAAGGGGTACGACTTAAGCAACCTTACCCTATATTTAAAAACTCAATTTTAGTTGTTAGGTTTTTTTGTAGACGGATTATAAAATATGGGAAAATTGTCAATGAAGAGGAATACTTTATTGCGTGTATGCATTTCAAACTTTCAAAAAATATAAATATATTTTTAATTTCATTAAGCTACAGAGACCGACAAAAAAGTTTATTTTACGTGATTTTTAGGGTTCCGTATCCAAAGCGTAAAAACGGAACCCTATTACTAAGATTTCGTTGTCTGTCCGTCCGTCTGTCTGTCTGTCTGTCACCAGGCAGTATCTCATGAACCGCGATAGCTGGACAGTTGAAATTTTCAAAAATTATGTATTTCTATTGCCGCTATAATAACAAATACTAAACACAAAATAAATTAAATATTTAAGGGGGGCTCTCATACAACAAACGAGATTTTTTTGCCCTTTTTCGCTCGATATATATAATGGCAACAGGTAGGCACTTAAATTATTTACAAAATACTCAGTTATATTTTAACTTTAATAACAAATAATGAAATTAAAATAAATTAAATATTTAGAGGGGGCTCCCATAGTCGATCGTACGGAACCCTTCATGCCAATTTTTGAATACATTTTAGAAACTGAGATTTTTGAAATATCATGAATTATTATTATAAAGCACAACAAATATGTTATCTCGAATAGAAATCTACATATACTCAAACCAGAAAATAAATCTTCTAACTTTAACTTAGGCCCTTTTACTGCTCGAAATACGTCACATCTTTCTTTAACAAACTTACTTATATCAATTTCAACAAATTTCTAAGGTCAGAAACAACATCACTAAATCTTTCAACTTTAAATGTTTATCGAAATAACATGCCTTTTCTCAATATGATATAATATATGTAGAAAGTGTAATGGCTACGTTTACATATTTGGCACCTCAGCTTCGTGCTAAGTTACCACAATTTGCATCATTCCAATAGAATAAACAACGGTGATGTTATTTGGATAATATTGATAGAAAGGGCGCCAACCGACAATCAAGGGCCGGCCTCTGCTTTACTTGCAGCAATTTAGAGCATTAATAAATTTGTTGATTTGATGAAAATCACCAAAAAATATGTCATTGTAAATTCATTATATCTATGATATGTGAATTTTTTATATTGTAAATAAAACTTTTCGATTTTCGCTATATTTTGTTAACATGACAATTGTTTCGCCAAACATAGTGGCTTCTTCAGATGTATATTACATACAAACTTTTACAACGATAATATTGAAAGATGAAGGAAGGGAATATACAATAAGAATGGGGTGACCTAAACGTAATCACTTTCCAGGTAGAAAGTACAAACTGTTAATGACTTGGGAAAAATACAACAAGCACAAATATTCAATATTACATCTAGAAAAGATTTAACAACATTGAATTATTCATATCTAATTAGTCATTTAACAAATTATTGGATTGTTCCATAATATTGATTTCTTGAGCTTCTAATAAATTGAGTTTATAGCCTTTCTTTTCTATATGTAATATTTCAAATTCACTATTAAAAATATGATTATGTTCCAGGATTAGGTGGAATCTAATTATTTATATTTAATTGAATTAGCTTTACTATATTTATAAACTAGTCTGATGTGGACATAATATAATGTTGATAGAATTAAGGCCTATTGATTTATTCAATACATAAAATTTTGTAGGATGATCCACTGACTAAATTAGTTGAGAATACAAGCTCTTTGAAATCAAGCTGTGGGTAACTTAAAAATTAACAAATGAGTATGAACATAAACAACAATAATATATCAAATAAACAATAGTACATTGTGTACCTAGTAGTCAAAGCAATATATTTGTGGACGAAAATGTAAATTGTCTGCATTGAAGTCTGGGATTTTGCTTTAATACGTGGTAAACATACTGATTTTTTCTGAAATCTCAATCAAGATTATCATAACTAACGATTTTTCATAAATTTATTACAATTTTTAATTATTATCTTAGTGTTTATGAAATTTAGAAAGGAAAGTGACAAAGAAAATGACTCTTCAGGTAGTGTTCATTCTATGTTTGTTAATTGAATTGTTGAAAAAAAAAATTATCATATATTTTTTTATATATTTGAAAACTTTATCATAAATTATAGTCATAATCGATGTGAAAAAACATTCTAAATTTTTTAATTATTTATAAACAATTCAAGATTGATGAAATATTACAAAGAAACGCGGGACTACGGTCATGTTTGTGACGCTAAAATATTAAAAGAATTTCTGGATAGTAGGTATAGTGTCAACGTGTAAATTGACTAAAAATAAAATTCCGATAATATACCTTGTGAAACATTTAACAAAATTGTCTGGGTAGTTGTTTTTGCAGTATTCGTACATAATGGTACGAAGCAAGCACAATAATTTTTTAGGTTTGTCATTTTAGATAGGGTTGGAATTAAACTCACTTTAAAAACGAATTAAATCGCTTTAAAAGGAAATGAATAAACATCAAAAAAATATTTCAAACTTTAGGTAAAGGTGATACACAGAAAATAATATATGCCACATTTGATAGACAAAATGCACTTTGAGAAAATAACATTAACTCCATATAAAATATGTCACAACATGAAAGTAATAGCCATAACTTATTGTAATAATTTTCGACTTTGAAGAAACCTAATCCGCTTCAAAATATTGTATAACGCTCTTTAAATACAGTTTGCACTATAGAACGACAGTATGTGCAATGAGTAATAACAAACCCGCGAAGAAGAAAGTTTGGCGGCAACAAACGACCGTTAACAGGTACCTAAGTCAAAGTGCGAATCTGTCAAGTGCGAATCTGCCATTTTGTACTTGGTTTGTCCAAAGTAGAGTTAGGAGATAGTAGATGATCATGCCAATCATGTAGCCAACAGTAGGGGGCTTTCATCGTCAGCAAAGTTGTTAGTGCGCCAGCTCAATAACGACGGCAAAAAAAAACATTGAGGTAAAATCCGGAATATAAAAGAAGAAAAATTATTTGTTCGAGATATTCGTGCCCTACAACTTTTGAGACTTTTTACAGCAGCTTTAAGGCTATTCCTGAAAAAATGGCATGATGCGGGTGATGGTAACTCTAATCAAAGTATAAAGGACTTTTTAAATTAAGTACTTCGAAAAGACGTAGCTAGGAGAAAATCATTTTTATACAAAAGCAAGAACTGCTACTGTAAATGTTTTGATACTTTTTGTAAATCTCAGGAGATAGTAAAAATAATGTTGTATTCTGAAAACGATAAAGTGGTGTGTCGGTGCACTTGCTCAAGTTTTTTGAAACAGTACGTATGCAAACATTCTCTAGGTTTGTTGGTCATTATGAAACAAGCAAAGGTGCCTTTCGAAGCGAAAAGTGTACCTCTCGACCAAAAAAGGAAGAGAGGACGGCCAGCCATAGCGAAGGCTATTTGTTTTGCCATATTCTTTTGATCACACATAATACATAATTATGTAACAATGACAATACTTATTCATTTTCTTCAAAAAAATATGTTCATTTTGTTAATAAAATTATACACAGTATATAAATGTGTACTTATCTGAATGTTTACTGTGTTCCAAATTCAGACCCAATCCAAAGTGCGATTCTGTTTTTTTATAGTGGGTGGTCTTAGGTTGAAATGTACCTATTCCAAAGTGCGATTGTATCATTTTATTATGGGTGAGGTTAAAAGTCAAAATGTACCAAATCCGATGTGCCTTTGTATATTTTTATAGGTATTAAACTTAATGTGAAGATATAACTTATGCAGAGTGAAAATCTGCAATTTTATAGTTTGTAGGCACAAAGTCAGAAGAAATTGTCAAAAGTGAAATTATATATTCCCCTTTTAGATATATTTATTAATATATTGACGAAAGCAACACGATTTAATCGATTAAAAGCACTATATCAGTTGTGTGCTACGATGAGTAGAAATTAATATTTTGTCACATGCGTGTTTCGATACTGGATTCAAATATTTGTTTTTTATTTCAATATAACTTTTTAATTAGAGCAGAAAACAACCAAACGTTGTGAAACGTAATATGATCTTTCCATTTATCACAACAAAATATTGTTCAAAAGCCCAATTTTACAAACTGCAATATAACTAAAAATATACAAGAATACTTACGATACGCGTTCCATATGTATACTAATATAATAAAAAAATGTTCTCAATGTGAGTTGTTTGTTTGCGTGTATTTATTATTATTACCTATATAAAATGGGTAAAAAAACCGGTAGGGACGTCAAAAATTTTTCCGTACCGTTTAGAATTCTTACGGAATATAATTGTAGTCTTATTAATTTTTATCTTATTAATATTATTAATTAATAATATCATCAAAAAAATTTCAGGATTTCTGTTTTGATTCGATTAAGTGATTAAGTATTTGGAGAAACGAGTGTTTTTAACAATTGCTTGTACATTTTTCTATGAGAAACCTATATCTGTTCTAAATTTACGTTAATACCTTTGTTGAAAAAATTGATTTCAGCCAAATTCCTACACTGAATATTCTCCCTATCCTTGTTAATTATACACGGCAGATTCAGGGTAGTTGGTTACACAAATACGCAGAGTTTAGTGTTGAGCGATATTTCACGAACTGTGATTAAATCACTGATATCAAAAAGTCACAGGTAGTCACAGTTCCCTTCCCGTGATAAAAAGCGTGATTTGATATCACAGTTCAAAGATGTGATAAAAAGCGTGAATTGATGTCACAGTTCAAAGATGTGATATCTGCTTGGCGATATTTCAGGGTGATACGCGACTTCGTGCCTGATATTGCTACTGATATTTGATATGAATTGAATATCTTAAGTTTGTTACTTCGTTCTTAATATCGTTACTATATTTGATATTATAGATCCTATACTTAATATTTGACTGTTATTTCCCCGTGAAGTGTGTGAAAATAATTTTTAAGATGAATATGCGTAAAACAAGTGAGCTTTGGACATTCTTTACTCAGGTTGATGAAAACTATGCATCCTGTGATTTGTGCAAAGTGAAATTATCCTTCAGGACCCAACAAATAGTTTTTTTTATTTATTTTCTTATGCTTCATGTTTTGTTATATTTTCTTGAAAATTTGATTATAATTTTCATTACAGTTCTAATTCTTTTGCTTTTTAAGCTGTTTATAGTTAAATAATCGTTTTAAATCATGCAACATACTAATTATCTCACTGAGCTTTCAATATTTACGATACTTTAAATTAAATGCTTGTATTTATCAGAAAATTTACAATTCGTCTCCGTGATCATGTCACGTTTTAAAATCACTGATATTTAAAAGTCACAGTCACGTTTCACAACGTGATTTGGAATGCACGATATCGCTCATCACAAGAGAATATAAATGATTAAAAATAAATAGTGTTGGAAGGCCTGGCGCTGAGGAAGATTACATATCTCGTTCTGAGCCAATCCAATCTGATCATTATCCATGTCTTATAGTGTTTATGTGGCAAGCTTTCAAAGCTGAACATGATAAGACTCTCAGTCTAAATCTGACAGTTTTACCACGTGAATTTTTTGACAATGTGCGAAATGCCAATTTCGAATACTGATTAAATTTTTGATAGTAATTTTCAAATACCTAAAAACGATAAAATTCAGTGATTTAATACTGTGTCCAGAAAAGGTTCTATATAAGTAAATATAATATGATAGTATGTTTAATGTTTATTACCCCAAGGCGAAGCTAAAGGGGTTATAGTCTCACGACAAAAAGTTGGTAACTGGCCCGATTTTAAAAATTCCAACGGATATCGATAAAACACATATGATTTAATTAGAAAAGTTTTGTTCCCAATTTTTTCCCAAGGAAGAATAAAAAATTATAGCGTTTTTTAGATAGGCATTACGACATGCGCATGCGCATGCGCCAAGGTCGATATGTAAGAAGTCCTACAAAACATGCGTCGAAGTGCTCTGTGTGCCACGGTAACCAAGCGACGTTGATACTGTTGATAGCTTAAGCTTGATTCTGCGTCTGTGTCTGCTTCCCATCCATAGAAATATCTTATCAATTTGATTCATAATTTGCAGCAAAATGAGCCGGGATAGGATATTCAAATTCGACAGTCAAACAATGAATTTTTTTTGCTAAATTTTCACGGATTTTATTCGTAATATCGACTTATCGACATTTATTGCAATTTTCCTTCATTTCATAAAGAATGTAATATATTCATTTAAATTATATGTTCTCAGGCAAAACATTTGTTAAACTACAGTTCCACCGGAGGAACAACTGTTGCGTGTTTCCGAAAATGTTCTCAAATGTTCCTAAATGTTCCTTAAAATTTCTTTATGTTTCGGCAACAAATGTTTACTGTTCCTAATTGTCGACCTTCAAGCTACGATTCCACCGGAGGAACATTTTTGTTGTTGTTCCGTGTTTACGTAAATGTTCCTTAAATTTCTTTATTTTTCGGCAACAAATATTGAATGTTCCTACTTGTTGCCGGTTTCCATTTTGAGCGGTAAACTTCAAAAGAAAATAGGAAAAATTTGTGAAAAAATCCGTGTTGCTATCGCAGTGGAAACATATCGAGAACGCAACTAGTAAACATTCGTGTCGCAGATTTTCAGTTTGCAGTGAAGTACGAAAACGAATAAATATATAGTTACGTTTTCACAGGAGGAATATTGAGGAACATTTATGTTGCTGTTGCTTGATTCCGTAAATGTTCTAAAATGTTCCAAAATATTCCTTAAAATTTCTTTATGTATCGGCAACAAATGGTGCTTGTTTCTACTATGTTCCTAAAATAGCTAATATTTATATTTGAAAATCATTGAAATAACATTCGATTTCACTGAGGAACCTGAAGTTTGATATAAGTTTTTCGTATATTCATAAAGAAATAATAACATCTCTATTCAACCTTAGACAACAGAACATAGACATACAGTTGCTATGGGTGAAAGCACATGTAGGTATCTCTTCTAACGAACTCGTGGATAAAGCAGCGAATAAGGCAGTAGAGATTAGTAAATGTGTTTCCTCTGATATTTGCGCAGTTCTGAAGACGATAATTGTGGAAAAATGGCAACGTGAATTCCAGGAAGATACAAGGGGAGCATCCTATAAAAGCATTAATCCGGTACCTTCAAATCGGACATAAATCGGGTATAAAATGATTGGGAATCGAAGGAAGTTTGTTCGAACTATGTGTCGCCTAAGAAGTGGTCACGCAATCTGTCCACAATATATGTAGGTATAACATTACATTGAAAGAAGACCCAAATTGCGAGCACGGAGAACTAGGAACAATTGATCACCTCATAATAGCTTGTAGTAACTACAGACCTCAAAATATGGAGTTTATGTCGACTATCAACAAATTGATCAACCCTATAGTTTGAATTTTTTATTAGCTCTTAATAACCTGGGAGTACCTATATGAGTTGCTATTTGAACATATCGAAATGAAAGCCTTGAAAATATAAAAAAGACGGTGTGGTATTATGTTATTTCCTGTGTTTGAGTCCTCTTCCCGTGGCTCAAATTCTGTATGTGTAAGAAGAAACAATCGCCTCGACGAGTCCCTTGGCGTAGTATCCTTGTATTTTCCTATTGTCTTATTGATATGTACCTACCTAATTGGTACTGGGTACTAAAATTTCCAGTGATTAGTACAAATACAGAAAGAATGTGGTGGCTGAAGACTATAACAGTCAAAGCCAAGAAGGACATATAAGTCCTTTATCGAATTAAAAAAAAACATTCTATTTACTTTTGGCAGAGGGTCATAATAGAGAGCATTATAGTTATATGTGTCCATATTTGGAACGTACAATGCAGAAATATTTTATTGCTTTCACACTATTCGATCTATTTCAAATCATGATGAACGCATCCGAACTAATTCATTTATTTCGCAATTGGTACATGATCTATACTAATTAAATTATAGATTGAATTTTGTCACACGTTCTAAATTCGCTGGGTGAACCTAACATCCCGAAATAATTGGAATTATATCGTTTAATTATCTCGCGCGTGGGATTTCTCATTGTACAACACCATAGATGTGAATCCAACAAATGAACCAATAAAATACAAATTTAATTTCAATTTGTAAGTCAAGGTCCTCATCGAGGTTCCAACGATTTGGCAATGTTGCCAGACCACCGCGGGTGGCCGCATTTGACGGTGGAAATGTTTGTAGAACTAGGATGTGCGGTGAAATTGGGGAAAATTGAATCTGTAACGGATGTTCGCAAAGCGAAATTTGGGAATAAAGGATCCCTTCAATTTTTATGATAGGTATGTTGTTGTTTTGGGTTTGGAAGGTCTCAAAGGTCATTCTGCTAGTTGATAAGTACCTAATTCGTATGAAGGCACAACCTGTTTTTTTACATTTAATAATGTGGACCGTGTTCTCTTTATTTCCAAATCAGTGAATTCAACGATAGAATCTACAGTTAGGTCCCTTTTTAGTAGTCTTCTTTGAGTAGTATAGATATATATATATATATATATATATATATATATATATATATATATATATATATATATATATATATATATATATATATATATATATATATAAAACTAAGTAAAAAAAGTGGGGACTCTGCAAAGAGAGGGGCTGGATGTTTTTTTGTTTTGTTGAATTCTATGTGTCACAGTATTGCTAGGATCTTAATATTACTAAATTAATATGTATTTTACAAATTGTTCTCTAGAACTTATTATGTACAACTAGCCAATGTCATCCTGATGAAGGTCCCAATATAGGGCCGAAATATAGATGTAAATTGGCAATTGGTTGTTTTGTCAATTATCGATCCCCTCTCTTTGCCGAGTACCCACTTTTTTTACTTAGTTTTCAATAATACGGCAATATCTCTTAGTTATATATATATATATATATATATATATATATATATATATATATATATATATATATATATATATATATATATATATATATATATGTGCCATATTTTTGGTGGGTGAAACCGGGACACATTAATATGGGATGGGGGTATTCCATACCCCCAGTAGAGCGGGGTCCTCCCCTGGAAAATTTTTAAAAAATCAGTAGCAAAAAAGTTTTGAGGCTTTTTTAATCTTCGCACGTGACGTTAAGAAGAATCTTGAACTAGATTGTTAGTTCTATACACCCTTCAAGAATGAAAAGGAAATTTTTGCTACTTAAAATATATATTTTTGCCTTTTCATGCATAATTTTTTCTGATCTATCTAGAAAGAAGTGTTTATGAAATAAAATTTTAAATACTTCTCTTATTAAGTTTAGTTTTTATGAAACTAAAATTTTTTGTCTGCATATATATATATATATGTTTGTCTTTTTTTCGGTCCGTTTTTACATCTCCGGCGATTCCGATTAGACTAAAAGGGATGCTTCTTAATACAGCACAAAACTATTAACATTTGGGTAAATTCAATACATTTTGGCATCTTAAAACTTCAAGTAAGGGAGCGGCAAATATGGAAATTAGTTATCCACAGCATATTAAAAAATCAGCATTCTTTAGCTTTTTGGATGATACGAAGAGAATATTTAAACTCTCAAACTCACTCCTTATTGAGATAAGGGATTGACATTTGGTATTAAGTTTATGTTAAGATCGTTTGATGATATAAACTTTTTTCTTCAACCGCCGTCATTTTTATGTATATTTCTTGATTTTACGTGGTTTTTATAGTTTTGCGCTCATGGATATTTAGTTAAATAGCTGAACGTTACGTGGATTGAGTGAATAGTAGGAAAGTGCGCTGTGTTGTTTTCAACTATTTTTCTTAATCGCCGCCATTTTAATGTTGAGATTTCTTGTATTCTAAGGTGTTGTGCACCTCCACAGCTTCTGATAATTGAGGTAGATTAGTTCCATTTTTCTTGAAGTAAGGTTTGCAATCAGCCCTAGTTTTTAGTACAAACATGTAACGAATTGCTCTCTTCTGCAATTTGACAATGGTGTCAAGTTGTGAAGAATTACACGAAACCCAGAAGGGAAGACCATAACGAAGATGAGATTCGAACAATGCAAAATAGGAAATTCTTGAAAAGTTGTACGTGAATTTGGTTGATGCTAGGGAGGTGCTATTTGGGGGCTTTACGTCATCAGCTCAATTTTCATGTATAAATTCAATTCGTTTTTGTAGGTATTCAAGCTTTGTGCATCAAAAAGGATGACGGGGCTCAGCTGATCACGTGTTGTTTTTCGTGACGATGGTCATTCTGAACGCTCATCGTCGTCAGTAGATCATCTTTGAATCCTTTATTCCACATAAAATATTTACTTTTATTGAATCGTTAAGTGAAATGTTTATTTCAATTATAAATAATTTGATACTGAAGTAGAAAAATATTTTCAAGCTTCGCAGAAAACATTTGAATAGCTTCCAATTCCGAAGAATAATATATAATATAATACGAAAAGCGTCTTGAAGCAAAAAGTAGAATTTGGCAACGTAGCAGTTACCCGGACCGTTCGACAATAAAATAAACCGGACAGGCCATAACTTCTAAATTGAGCCTCTCTTTGCCCTCCATGCCTCTCCCGTCATCTTAATTATATCCGCTGATATAAACATCTTCAATAAATCATATCGTGGAGAATTTTTAATATTGAAATTGTGTCTATAAATCTTCTCGAGCGGCTCATGAAGGGGTTCGGATTTCGATGACCGACTCGGGTTGAGTAACAACCGTAAAATTGGTTGAAATTGCCTCCTGCCATACCGTAACAGGTAAATCACATTTTTGCTCTTCGGCCTTTTGTTCCAAGAATAATTCTCACATGAAGATAGATTTGAGAGATTCCCTCGAAATATCTACCACGCATTAAGTAAAGTGACTAAATATTTGGACGTACCTATTCATTGAAGCTTTAGGTAATTTTTCAACGAATTCGTTTTAGTTATTGTGAATAATTTGTTTCTCTTTTTAATTTTGTTTATGGAGTAATTTATACAAATATTAATTCATTTGTTGATTGCTGGATTATTGGTAAGTATGAAAGAGAGGAGCAAAATGGAAAATTGAACTCAATACAATAAATATAGGTACACTGCGTTTCCTTCTATAGAGAGAAAAGCAAAAAGAAAAATTGAAGAAACAACAATACAATAAATAGACACTAAGTTTCCTTCTATACATTTATATAATTGAAAATATAGAAATGACCGAAACGTTAAATTTATTATTATAAAATTCTAAGCAACTTAACTTATAATTGATCCTTTTATATTTTACGGACTTTCTGATTTCTTAAACAATGTGGTTCTGTTGAAGATTATACGTTATCTTACAATTACTACTTTCAATTTTTTTAAATCCAAAAGTCATTTATATGAATAATAAAATATAATATTAGTTATTCATGACATGGAAAGAATGCCTGAAATATATATATATATATATATATATATATATATATATATATATATATATATATATATATATATATATATATATATATATATATATATATATATATATATATATATATATATATATATATATATATATATATATATATATATATATATATTTATATATATATATATATATATATATATTATTATATATATTATTTATATATATATATATATATATATATATATATATATATATATATAAATTGCATATATGTATATTGCATAGGTAGTTTTTTTATATGAAAAATTGATTATGCATTTTCTGAAATTCTTATCCTATTATTCTAACAAAAAGTAGAGAACTTCAGATTTATCTATATAAATTGATATATTTTTCATAATCAATCTCAAAAAAAACTTTGTTGAAAATATTGAAAAATCCTAAAAATACTTCAACCTGAATTAAATTTGATGGTAACAATTCACGAATAATGATCTGATGTTATTATATAACGTTTTGACGATATTTCAGGAAATTTAAATTATTGACATTATTGTTATTGCTATTATAACTTGATACTTAAGAACAAGAAATTAACAAAACTGACATCGGATAAATGTAAAAGGCTAAAATTTCATACTAGAGAAATAGTAATCCAAATGGAATGAAACAAACCCTTTTCTATCAATTCAAGTGGTGTTGAGAAGTTATACAATCATAATATTGCTTTTCAAATTCATAATTTCGAATACTTTAAGAGAAGTGTATATACTGACAATCATAATGATAAAATATGAAAAATTCTGCAATGAGACATCATCTTGTGTATCGGGCAATCCACTACAACTTGCTTATGAAATAGTTTATGATCTTTTTATTATTTCATTCTCCTCACTTCAAAATATCAACTTTATTATTACTTAACTGATAATTTAGTGAAGACATATAGTGAGAGTATAAGTACAATGAGATATTCAGGTATGGGACCCTTTGTGCATTTTTATAGATAGATTTTGAGATACAGAGTCATAAATCATTGATATCTATCCGGGTATTAAATAAATGGTACTCCTTTGTCTTCACAAAATTTGAAACGGAAGAATGGTGTTATCCAAAGCTTGTTTGAATTTGACTATCACTGAAAGGTTGCATTTAAAAATGAAAATAAACTATAGTTTTCTGTTGAAAAGTATTTACTTCATTTCATCTTCATGAATCCTGCATTCTTTCCTAAAATTTACTGTAATATGAATAAACTTGTAACCTTTGTAATGTTTACCTAATTTATTACTTATACTCAAAGTCAAATTAATTATTCAAATTGAAACGTCAAACTGTGACGGCAAAACAATTCATGAAATATTTTAAGTCCGCCAGAGTTAAAGAAAGCTGCTGAAATTGTATCAATAAATTTATTTCCAGAAAACTCAAGAATATTGCATGCGGCGTATTAATCAATTTTGAATTGGAAAAAGGCACAAAATATAAAATCGTTTTCAGAATCTTCTATGTTGATGTATATTGCAGAATTATCCACAGAATTAATATCGACACTATGGACCCAAATATCAATATAAATAAATAACTAAAAAATCATAGGAAGCTATGGGCGTTATTGAAGCAAAAAATTTAACGTTTCCAACCTTAAGAAGATTCTTTGAGAAAACCAAACTCCTTGTAATAAATGTAAGACATTATTGTAGATTTTGGTTCACATATTAAATTTGGTAATTAATTTTTCAAGTTTGCACTAATAATAGAAAAAAAAGAATGCTTGTCGTGATAAGGCAGCATAACTCGAAAATTTTCAATTTCACTTCCCAAGAAATTAGTACTAATGATAATAACCGAATATTTTGAAATACTAAATCCAGAAAAATATTAAGCAGTGGCTGAAGTCATCATATGTAGATGATTCTATGAGAATCAAAATAGATACAGGTAATAAATATCGAGCTTCATTCAAGTAATTCTAATTCTCATACTATCAATTATAATAATTATTTTTAATTGTAATTTGTAATGAGAAAAAGCTGATATTATTATTCTTCATGTTATAAATAAGTAGTAAAAATAATATTCCATAAATATTTGCTTGAAGCATTTTCATAAATTCCGAACTCTCATAGACAAAGTATATTATTCTACTCTCATTTTGTCACTATTATATATATATATATATATATATATATATATATATATATATATATATATATATATATAAATATATATATATATATATATATATATATATATATATATATATATATATATATATAGAGAAAAACTATTTGTAGGGACTGCAGCAATGTAAAAGGA
>JARQZK010005075.1:772500-812500 GCA_030704885.1 Cynegetis impunctata
CATTTAGCTAATATCAATGTTCGTAGGTCACAGATTACAGAAGCATATCTTGTTTCTGTATTATTCAAATTTAAATATATCTATGATCTTTATGAGATTGATCAAAAATGGCGTGTGAGAATGCCTATGCTTATAATTATTTATGTATCAAGGTAGTTATAAGGATGCTAACTACAGAGGGCAACAGATTTCAATCCCGAGGGACGTAAGTCCCCTCCGTACAATGTACGATTTTTCTGAGAATTAAGTGAAATTCCAATTTTCAATTGGATATTTCCCTGAACCTCTCTTCGAGCAAAATGAATCAAAATAAATCTCCTGAACCCCATTGAAAATTTTCTGCTCTTTTCAAATATCTCAATCAAATCACAAAATTTTAATATTTTGAATCTCCGCTTGGAGGAAGTCCCATAATTTTCAAATGCGGACCTGGAATTTTCTGGAAATTTAAATATAAATCGGTCGACCTGTGGAAGTGGATCATACGTTTCAAATATCAACCGACTATGCTGGTTGGTTCAAAAGTTATGAGTAATTGAAATTTTTGGTGCATAAACTCGGTTATGGAATTGATTAGACCTATCATATATCGATTTTTTGGACTCGTCTAGGATAGCTCTAGCTCAGGTTGTCGTAGGTATGTTAATTTACCAATGAAACACCCGGTATAGTTCTGTACCAGCTCATAGTGAGCATCGAATATGTAACACCCTGTGCATCTCTTCTCACCCGTCACTAATCTCATAGTCATTTGCCAGCTTACAATGTCTTTACCGATTAAAATAACCTCACTTTCAACAATTCCTCAAAAAGTACTTAGGGCTTAGTGCTCGAAATGTCAAAATACTTTCACAAAGTGCTTAGTAATCGCGAGCCTTTTGTAAAAATAAGTGCTTAGTGCTCGAGACCGGGAGCCTTTTTTTTCAAGTGCTTAGTGCTTAGTGCTCGAAGCACTATTCTTCAGTGCTCCTCACAGCTCATATATATATATATATATATATATATATATATATATATATATATATATATATATATTTATATATATACAGTGAGTTTCAAAAAGTTTGCAACGTATGGGAAACTTTCTTATTATATTATCCATTCACCAAAAAATTTAATAATTGCATGAAAATTGGTGCATTGCAAAAAGCTTCGATTTGAGATGACAAAATTCAAAGTTTCTGAATGGTGTATAGGGAAGAAAAAAATTGAAATTTGGATGAAGAGTGAACTACTCCCATTTTAGACATTTCAAAAAAGTTTATTTAGAAGAGCTGATGGATTTGAAAACCATATTCAAATTTGAAATCAGAGGCACCTGAGCAACAAAACAAAAATAATCCATTTCATTGTTGAAGCCCCAGAAAGAGTACTACTATCTTTATACACCTCAGGTGCGCCCTCATATTACTATAGTAATGTTTCAATGTGAATTTTAATCCAATTTATTATTCGAATAAGTATATTGATGTTTGTTGAAAATGGTTTGAATTTTGACTAGATTTTTAGTCCAAATTTGATATTTTACTTTGTATGTATGTTCATAGTAACTATCGGTATGATCTAATGACAAGAAATAATGTATTGAATTAATTATAGTGATTTGAGGAAGACGCCCAAGGAGTATATGACATCCTAGTTCTCTGTATGAGACTGAAACCATAACAAAATGGTTCCCTCCTTTTATCTTTTACGTATTACAAAAAAAATATGTGTTATTTACCAAGCTGTTTTATACAATACAGTATTACTCCGTATCCAATTAAATACATTACATACATTGTACATTTCATGTAGATTAAAACTGCCCTTCAGAGCATTGCGTCAAAATGGATATCTTAGAAGATATCAGAGATATAAAAAGCAGAGGCATAGCGTCTGGCCAGCCGTACGTTTCGTCGTAGTTGGCGGGCGCGGGGTGTGTCAGTCTGTGTTCCTATAAATAGCTAATCGAAGACCGTGCGGGTTAACCCCGGTGCCGACTGGTCTGCCATGAGTTTTTTTCAGAGGTTTCCTCATGGTAATGTAAGTCACTGCTTGCAAACTTACAAGGCGCTGCTGGACCAGTATTAATCCTCTGAACCCTACCCTCACTTCCTATGTTCCATAAATATCCCATACAGATCAGAGGATACATACAAGTGTATCCTCCGATCTGGCTGAAGGAGTTCATCCCAAACTCAAGCTGCCCGCCTCCCTGACACATACTTCAGGGAGGAATGAAACACGTGTGTTTCCTTTTTTTCCTTTGTTCCGCGCGGGTTACTACTAGTACTCGGCTAACTAGCTTGGGTTACCAAGCTAGTTAGTCGAGTACTTAGCGTACGCTGGCTAATATTTGGGTGGTCTCGGGTTCAAACCCCGGGACCGACTGGTCTGCCATGAGTTTTTCTCAGAGGTTTCCTCATGGTAATGTAAGTCACTGCTTGCAAACTTATAAGGCCAGTATTAACACACTTCCTATGTTCCATAAATATTCCGTCTCACCTATCCTTAATGCACTTGTACATACGAGTGTGTCCTCTGATCTGGCTGAAGGAGTTAATCCCAAACTCAAGCTGCCCGCCTCCCTGACACATACTTCAGGTAGGAATGAAACACGTGTGTTTCTTTTTTTCCTTTTTCCTCGCGGGCATACCATTCGCCAGGGGCAGGAATGGTCTTAGCACGCATTGGGGTTCGCGGATTTATATTTTTGCGATTATATAGATTGATAGTAATAATTTATATGGATGAACAACGTTTGTCAAGTCAGCTAGTATTAATATAAATACTTGTTTCAAATTTGTTAAGCAAACTAGAGAATGAAACCCAAATCAAGAAAAGATCTAAATATTCAAAGAATTTGGAAGAATATTCTTCATTTCCATGAAGTACTCTCTTTCCATATTATATTTGTTTGGATATTGACATTTGGATTCTAGAGTATAGCTTTGTTTTTGATTTATATCAAATAGGTACAATCATAAATTTGATGACTTGAATCACCCATTTTCTCAGAGACACGTAGTTCCTCACTCACGTAATATAATCTCAACAATATTTCCGACGATTTCAATCCCATTCATGGCATTTTTGTGATCGACAACCGCAGTTCCGTAATATTGGAATATCGGGATCCATAAAGACGAAATAGATTCCATCAATTTCAGTGCAAGAACCTGGAATGGCCTCGTTCAGTGTCGCGCATAAAAGCAACGACGCGGAAAATTACAACGTTCCCCGAAACAGAATTCCGCTAAGACCAAATCAAGTGACATAATGTAACTTTATGTAATTGACCATTCGTTTTCTAATGTTGCCAATTTCGTCGCGTCGCTCTCGCGCAAACGGCCTGCTTTGATTCGGAGTAATAACGGCCAGCTTTAAACGAAATTATTACCATCCGTCAATTTTACGGTCGGGTTTGATGGGCAATACCTCTGTCAATTTGGGTATAATCGATTTGATAGAATGTATATACAATATACATAAAAATCCGAATTCGCAGTTAATGGTTATAATAAACATGTTGGTATATCAAAATTAATTCAACTCGAACCCAAATTATTAAGACTAAATCAGTTATTAATTGAATGAAATAATTGAAAATGAGTTAATTTTCTCAGATTGATTATGAGATATATTTTGGTATATTTTAATTATTCAGGTTTAACGAAGTTTTTCTTGGTAATTTTAGAAATATAGTGATATGTGGCAACATGGCTACCACCAGTACATATTACCAATAAATATCGTATTAGTTGATAATTATGGATGCTGAATTTGTATAGCTATAGATCATCACAAATTACTGATATCGTTTAATGTTGAAGTATTAACAAGGATTCAACAAAATTAATTCGACTCAGATACAAATTAATAAGACTTGGTTGTTGGAACGATGTATACGATTGTATACTCAAATTTTATGATTATATTAATAATCAGAAGGAACTTCGTTCATATCTTGTAACGTGTAAATTCTTTACTTAACTGCAGCCACTGAATTCTACACTGAAATAGGTACCGTGATTCACACTATCTAATGACCTGCGTATTAAGAAAATATCGAGATAGCGTTGAATTTCCACGTGAAACATGTAATATCGTCCTCTTTAGCCAAATAACTGTTCAAGAAGTAACATCGTTAACTATTAGAATTATATTCAATATCTATTGAACGTTTATTCAACATATTAAAGTTATTCTGTGGCGTCTGATAGACGGTAAGTTATGAGAAGAAATATAATTATTTCGTATAAATGCATTATCTTGAAAATCTGAATTGATTCCTTATTTCATTTTTCCGCCATTTAATTTTTTTTATTTATCTATATTAAATTATTTATCTTTCAATATTGAAATAATCATTTCACATTTCTTAATTTAAAATATTTTTAATTTATTTGCTTATTTCATTCTCTCAATTTAACAAGATTTTTGTAGGCTAACGATGGAAAATTTCACGTGGTCATATCTTATGTTCAGTTTAATGTTGGAACATATACTGTCTTTCTAAGCATCTTTGCTTGAGATAAATCTAAATGTTAATTTCAATTGGCCATCGATACCCTACAGATATTCCTGGAACATATTAAGTTTGAGATTGTATGTTGATTTGCCCCGAATTATTTTAGCCACCTGGTCTGGAGTTTAGAAAAAAACCACCTTGTCTGGAGTTTAAAAAACCACCTTATGTGGAATTTAAAGAACCACCTTATCTGGAGCTAAAAATCACCTTATCTGGGGCTAATATTCACCTTGGAAACCACAGCTGAACCAGGGCAGAAGTCAAGAGTACAATCCACCTAGGAAAAACGTCGATAGAAAATTATATAAAAACAAAAAGATAAGTCTCCTTATATGTATTAAGAAAATAGTAAATACCTACATTGTACCTTGTTGTTATTACTGAGAACAAACTGGAACCCATATATATTTATCTTTAAAAAACAATTAAAAAAAAAATGGTTTCCCATGACACCACATCTTTATAATTGAATAAAATGATTGAGAACAACTTCGTTTCCTCAAGTTGATTAAAGAATATTTTTGATGTATTTAGGTTTTACGAAGTTTTTCATAGTAACTCTAAAAATATAGTTATATGTGGCAACATGGCTACCATCAGTACCCATTAACAATAACATCGTATTATTTTTTAATTATAGATACTGAGTTTTGATAGATCTTCACAAATTATTGATATATATATATATATATATATATATATATATATATATATATATATATATATATATATATATATATATATATATATATATATATATATTAATATGTATTTTTTTGTTCATCACCACTACGGCTTTTGAGGACTCTACCAGACTAAAGATGCCAAAGCGTCTCACTATGCGCGTAGTACCCAGTATGATCCCCATGTGGGCTTTTGGAGATAACAGTCGGTCGAACTGCAGTAATCTAGTGTTATCAAATGTTTTTTTTCAAGTAGGCCTCTAATGGAAACTATAAGAGGCGTAACAACAACAAATTTTAATATATATAAATATAGGTAAGTATATATATATATATATATATATATATATATATATATATATACATATATATATATATATATATATATATATATATATATATATATATATATATATATATATATATATATATATATATATATATATATATATATATATATATATATATATATATATATATATATATATATATATATATATACATAAAATAAATTCATATAGAGAATCACTGAAATTCACAATATTGTTGACAGAAAATATTTTGTACATAGCCCTAAAGAGAATATTATGTTTCTTCTATTACATTTTCAATAAGCTTTGCTCTCCTGAAAAGATAATTGTTTTAAATAGTTTCTATTTGCTTTCAAAATAATATATATGAACGTTGTTAATTTATTTTATTGTACCTGCTATTTGATACATAAAATATAGCGAGCAGCACTTCGTTCCCACCGGGTTCTAACGACACATCTCGTCTTTTTTTCTAATGTTACAGAAAAATAAAAAACGAAAAGTTCACTATTAAATTTCTGTGCAGAGAAGGCATTAATATAGAAGTAGTGACCTCTCTACTCATTAAATTCAAATACGTTAAACAAGTACTAAAAACATTCTGTGACTGTGAATTTTGTTTCATATTTTTATATTCTCATAAGTAATATTTAACTACGTGTTTGTTTTATGATATAAAAAACTTTGGCGATATTTCCCATGAGATGAAATTCGCATTTGCCTTACATCTTGTAAGTCAGTTGGAAAAGCTAACCAGATGTCGCATCATTCATTTTCCAATCAGGACGAGCAAACATAGAACTAAGTTTGCCAATAATTTTCAAATAGCCCCGAGCCCAAGCTTCGACGAATCTGAATCCGTCCGACTGCGCCAGTATCTCTGACAGCAAGGGCTGGTTTCCCAGTATCTTCGGCTGAAAATAACTCTTTATTGGAAAGCATTTAGAGTGACGTGCACGTGTGAAGTTAGCTGTTTCCTTCGCAGATATCACGTATTCCACGATGTTTCAAAACTTTTCGCCGTTTCGGAAGTTCTCTTTTATCGGCAGCCGCCTTACGCGGGAAAATGGATGACTGAAAGATAGAGAGAAGTGGAAGTTAGAGCTGATATTTCGTCGATTGAATCCATGAATAGAGTGGAATATAAATTCGTAAAATTATCTGGAAATTTTGAGATGAGAATGTTGAATCTCTTTATAATCAAGGTAAATGTCCATTTCACAAAAATGCTAAAACTTTAAGAAATGAAATATAACTATATAGACGGAAGCAGCAAATCATTTGAATTTCAATGAAAGGAATTTCTCATAGAAACTGTATGTATATATTTAAATGTATATAAATATATACATATATACAGGGTGTTTCCAAAAAAGTGCGAAAGTTTTTAATGGCTGATTCCCTTGAAAATTAAAGGGGGTCTTTCATGTATAAAAAAGCTCTGAGGCCTGTCCTTGAAAAGTAACATGCTCCTTGAAATGAACGTTAGTATTATTATTCATATTAAAGATTTGAAAGATGCAACTGAACTCTTAATTAAGTACCACATAAAAATCAGAGCGAAGTGAACTTTGAACCACCACATGAAAATCGAAGGGGCTTGACAGCCACCTACTAGATTTTTTCGTTTCCATTTGCAGAAGATTCGTTCATGGACGATGTTGTATTTTATTTTATTACTATGAAACTATTGCTTTTTTCAGAAAACACAAGAGTTAAAAAAGTTTATCACCAATTCATTCTTTTCAACAGATATTTTCAAATCAAGAAATTTTAGTTTTTAAAAAAGTTCTAATGAAAATTGGAATAGGGGTAGCATGTTTCACACCTTCAGAAGATCACAACAAAATCAAAAAAATATTCATAGGTAGCCTTTTCATTGACGCCCACAAAACAAAATTTCTTTTAAACTGCAGCAATTTCATGAAAAAAAATAATTTTTTCTCGTTTTTGGAAACGTGTTACTTTTCAAAAACAGGCTTTAGAGCATTTGATTACATGAAAGACCGTCTTTCATTTTCGATAAGGAATAATCTCCTAAAAACACCCTGTCTATATATATATATTATATATATATATATTTATATATATATATATATATATATATATATATATATATATATATATATATATATATATATATATATATATATATATATATATATATATATATATATATATATATATATATATATATATATATATATATATATATATATATATATATATATATATATATATATATATATATATATATATATATATATATATATATATATATATATATATATATATATATATATATATATATATATATATATATATATATATATATGTATATATATATATATATATATATATATATATATATATATATATATTATTATATTATATATATATATATATATATATATATATATATATATATATATATAATGATGACATCCCTGATTTTCAAATTTTTTTAGACAAATTATATAATATTCTACAATACTGCAGTTCAAGAATATATCAATATTAATTATTATGTTTTCCATTAAATGATCGTAGGGTTACTACAAAACGCAATCATGCTTGGATAACTAATGAAATCAGACAGGCTAGTAGGTATTTAAAAGACCTTTATTGGATCCATTCTAAGTTAAAGTCTATGCAATCATTAAATATGTATAAGAAGGCTAAGCTCGATTATAAATTATTGTTAAGACATTCAAGGTTCAATTATAATGTAAATGTTTTGGCAAATTCAAATAACATAAACAAGGATGTATGGTCTATTGTAAATCAGGCAACTGGTAGAAAAGTTAGTTATAACAGTGCAATCTCATTAAATTTGGATGGTATGTTGTGTTCTGACCCAAAAGTTATTGCTGAATCTTTTGGTAAACACTTTTCCACAATTGCTGACCTAAAATTAAAACAGTATTATGGTGATGCAAAGTCTACATCTTGTACGTCCTTCTACTTTCATCCAGTAACCGAAATTGAGGTTGCAGATGATATTGGTGTTTTAGGGAATAAAAAGGGTTCCGGTGTAGATTTGTTGTCTTCTAAGATGTTAAAAGCTGCTAAAGCCCATATTGCTGTTCATTTAGCGCATATTATTAATGTATCCATATCATCTGGTAGATTTCCCTCATCCTTGAAATCTTCCATTGTAATTCCCGTATTCAAAAAAAAAAACGATATTCGTGATATATTGAACTATCGACCTATTTCTATTTCAAGCGTGTTATCTAAGGTCATAGAAAAAATGGTTATATTTTATGATAAGCAATATTATAATCTCGGATTCAGAGGCGTATTTCTTGATTGGCTCCATAGCTTTATCTCAGGTAGGACTATGATTGTTAAGGTCCATGATGCATTATCTGAAGCATTTAATATAAGTTCAGTTGTACCCCAGGGTTTGTAAATGATCTTCCAGATCACTAAAAATGCTTTGATAGCAAATATTGAGAAAACCGACTGTATATTTTTTAGCATTAAAAACTTTAGTCTTCAGTTTGGTAGCTCATCAATCACCTCTAAGGATCACGATGCTCTATGCAAAAAATTAAGTAAAGCTTACTACGCTATAAATCAAATAAAGAACTCTCTTCCCTTGGCATCGGTTTTAAATGTTTACTATGCCTTATGTTACTATATATATATTGAAGAGTTTATTGTATGTAAAGGAAAACTAATATGAATCACCAACATACAAAGGTATTAAACTCTTCAATCATTTGCCTGATGCCATAAAATGCTTAACGAATATTAAATTTAGAAATGTAGTTAAGTTGAAGTTGATCAAGAAATGTTACTACACTGTAGATGAATATTTCAATGATTGTGATTTCTGATTACCTTGTAAGTTGACGTGTCCTATATATTTTATTTTATATGTCTCAAAGGATTAATAAAGATTATTATTATTATTATTATCATTATATATATATATATATATATATATATATATACAAAATTCCCTGGTGACCTTCGATACAGTGCAATAGTCTGTTATTTTCAGGAAAAATACATCGATACAACCAGATCCTTAATACCTTTTGAACAATAAGAAAACATCTATATTTGATATAATTCCCATGGAAAAGTCGATAATTTCTAGTTTTTGTAACTTTCATTACATTCGCCACATACTGTGTAAATGTTCGAATGAAATGTTAGTTGGGTCTGCCATATATTCGTTATTTATTCATAAGGCAATTTCAAATGGGTTTTTGCATCATTACAAAAAGACAAAATATTCAATTTACTTTTTCAATCATCATATATTGCATTAAACGACTGGGATGGACAGTAACGCTTTGTAAATATTGAATTTTGCAATTCTAAAACTGGTTGGATCGGTTATAACAAATTTTCGGTTTCATTCAATTTGTCGCTGTTAGCAGTGTTAGCTGGTTGCATGAGAGAAATTATCTAACAAAAAAGTAATGATTGTGGGAGGTTATAATGATTTTGTTGCATTAGATGATTTAGTTATTAGGGTTGAGTATGCAAGCGATGGTTGAATTAAACTAATCTGAAGATTTTACTGTTCACCAAGTGACCACTGAACACATATAATAAAGCTTATCGGTGAAATTATCAAATGATTAAAGTCAGTTATTAGGCCAAGCTACAGAGATTTTTTCATGTAAAAAGTGTTAGAAGAAAACCAGCTCCGCCATTGTGTGTAAAATAGTTCCACATGATATAGTGATATGTTTTTCACTCGACTTTATTATTTATGTCTTTGTTATTAACTATTTTATGCAAAAAATCGCTAAGTCTAAGGGAAAATTGGAAAAAACCGTCCAAAATGCAGGTTATTCAAAAGTTCATAACTCGGTTATTTTTTGAGTTGTAGCGTAGATCCTCCGGTTAGTATTATTTATCAATATAAACTTTATTTGTGCGAAGAGCAGGAACTGTCCGATGCATAGTTTTTGATCTGTGGCCATTTGATTATGTTACTATGCAATTTTCCAGCAGACCTGAATGCGACAGATATGGTCTGATTTCAATTTACTTTTTAAAGTAGAATTCCAAAACGTTCATCTTGGTTGTCCATAAAAACGCTGAGAAATATGTTAAAAATTAAGCTGAACATGACGAAAAACGGCCGAGCGCGTAAGAGTAACTACTCTTACGCGCTCGGCCGTTTTTCGTCATGTTCAGCTTTATTTTTAACATATGAGAGTGGGGGTAGAGCAGCAGGCAAGGAGAAGTATGACATTCGAAAGCGTCGGCATTTTGAACGTGACAGTAATTTCTAAACGTTGTCAGATAATAATTGTAAACCCCCACTCTTCAACTACTCTCACGCGCTCGGCCGTTTTTTGTCATGTTTAGCTTTATTTTAAACATATTTCTCAGCGTTTTTATGAAAAACCAAGATTAACGTTTTGAACTATGAGAATTCTACTTGCAAAATCTTTTTAGTAAATTGAAATCGGACCATACCTGTCGCATTCAGGTCTGCTGGAAAATTGCATAGTAAAATAATCAAATGGCCACAGATCAAAAACTATGCATCGGACAGTTCCTGATCTTCGCACAAATGAAGTTCATATCAATAGCTAATACTGGCCGGAGGATCTACGCTACAACTCAAAAAATAACCGAGTTATGAACTTTTGAAAAACCTGCATTTTGGCCGGTTTTTTCCAATTTTCCCTTAGACTGAGGGTCTGATTGAGTCGTCCGACCTCTCATTTTTGTCGTCTTTTCATTTTCTACAATAAGTCTTTTGAAACCATCACGATTACTCTGATAGTTTCAACTAGTTAAAAAACTAAGAAAAACGCGATTTTTTGCATAAAATTGTTAATAACAAAGATATGAATAATAAAGTCGAGTGAAAAACGTATCACTATATCATGTGGAACTATTTGACAAACAATGGCGGAGCTGGTTTTCTTCTAACACTTTTTGCACAAAATGCTCACTCTAAATCTCTGTAGCTTGGCCTATATGAGGATTACCGCACACAGAACTCGTGTTTCGAACTTTTTTGTCAGCTACAGAACGTCGTAGCCAATTCTGAGCTGCAAAAGCTTGGAACTGGGCAAAATAGAGTACAAAATCCTCTGCTGTACGGAATGATTGCACATTTGAAGTTTTCGCTTCAACTCACAAGATTGAAAGATTAACATTCAATTCACCATGAAAGATTTATGAAAATATTGAGCACTCTTTATAATATTATTTCAGTTTCCTCTCGAAATATTTAAAATTTTGCAGTTACAATCAGGGCCGGATTAACCATTAGGCAGAGTAGCCAACTGCTTAAGGGGCCCCGCATCGACTAGGGGCCCGTGCACGCACCAAGAAAAAAAAATTTCATCGAATGAAGATTTTATTTGAAAATGTGTATGAAATTCCTCCACAATATTATTGCTTTTTTTTGACGTATGTTGTCAATTGATGAAGTACTTCATACATACAGAACCATCTAGTATCTAGAAGTAGAACTGATAAACTGTCTTCGTTCAACAATGTCTCGGAACCGTTTGAATTCATTGTCGATAATAGCCATTGATTATGATCTATTAGAAAGGGTCAACTTCCAAGATGTTTTAAACGATTTTGTTTCTAAAAAGTTAGAAGAGTTAATATTCAAACTTAATGTAATGTACAAAAAGGATAACTATCTTGGAAGTTGACTTTTTCCAATTTATACTTCACAAAATTGTTTTCTTTAGTTGATTGCATTTTAATGCGTTTAACAAGATCAAATTTAAAATAACTGCGTACCGTCTCATTTCTCTTTCCTAACACATCATGCAACTTGGATCATCATTCATGACTTATCTATAACCTATTCATTAAGACCATTCCAATAAAGCTAACGTAAGTACTAACGAGTCAGCTAAGGGAATGCTGCAGCATCAAGTCAAAGTGACCATGTTGTTGCAATATCACATAAGACTTTGAAGTAACAGGATACCTGGAGTCGATCATCTGGAAGTTACTTACACCATTTTATCAATTTGAAAAAACCTGGGGCGCGGACAGGGTTGTTGCCTAGGGGCCCGGAGAGGGTTAATCCGGCCCTGTTTAAAATCATTCTATTTAATGAGGTTTAATACATGACAAAACATGTAATTATACAGAAAAATTTCCTTCTGTTTCAGAGATCTACATAATCTCCACATAGTTATTTATGAATGTTTCATACATTAAATGGAAAGTAAGATAAGGAAAAAAAAATTTCTTTAATACAGTATCAACCAGTGATATATCTGCCTATATCTTCTTCAAGTCACACGTGTAATAAAATTGTGCATTTATTACATATATGACTTGAGGTAGTTTAACTTTAATCAATTTGTAAGGTATAAATGATCAAAAATATTATGTCACTGTATTTCTGTTTTACCTTCCTTGCGCTGAACTTTGTCAGAATAGTCATATTTTTCAAATATCAAAAAAAAATATAATTCACAATGCAAATTCTCATTTCAATTTTATCATATTTTTAATCTGCACTGTGGGGGGTATATATTGATTTCTTTTATCGTCGCAGTTTTTATGTTAAAATTTTCAGTGTTTCTTAGGATTTCGAGCATTGCACATCTCTACAGACACTCCAAATTTAGTGAGGAGGCTGAAAATTTTTACGTTGATGTTAAGAAGGTGCTGTTACTGAGTTGCAAATATTTTATTTCAAAGCTGCAATCTTAATGTAGAAAATTTATACCTACTTGTTTGTAGGTTTTCTAGCTTCATGTACCTCTACAACCCTTCTAAATTCACTTAGGGGGTGAGAGTTTTTATTTGAAAATAACAAAAATTAGGGTGAAATATTTCCTTGGCGAAGCTCTTCTGCTCACTGCAAAGCAGTAAGTAACCTGAACTTCATATTGAAAATTTTTTAAAAAACTGTGAAATTAATTTTATTTTTATTGGAGATAAGCGTCTCGAAGATGAATTTTGTAATATCTCATAATGTTTCACCGTGTGCAGGATAAAATTTCCCAGATAAGAAGAGTTAAAAACAGAATTGTCCAGCAGAATCAAATATAGAAAATTGCACGAAAATTCTGGAATATATTATTCTCGTCATACACAGAAATAGGTAAAGAAGCATATTCTGAGATATTTGAATAAAAACATTAAATCGAAACATTTTATTTCTAGGAAAGGTTTTCACATAATGTTCAATTCTAAGTCTTAAGGTTTCGAAAGGCAATCATCTTCAACAGATGATATTTAAGTACCACGTTCAATTTATGAGCGTAAGAATATAAATATATTTTCAATCTAACATAATTCGTGAATATTTATAACGTCTGCTTCCAGGAGCAAATTAACATTCAAATTAATAAACCATCTTTATACATTCACTAAATCACGCCCACGATACGAAATTCTGAGTTCTACCGCCCAATCAATAAGAATGTAGCTCGAAGCCATCTTCAGTTATTTGTTTAATCAACTTTGAAAAAGCTTAAAATGGAAATTCCGGTGATTGCTCGCCAACTGCGGCAATTTCTGTTCACCATTCATATCGAAGATTAATCGAGATTTTGTCATTACAGCTGCATCTTAATTGAACGCAATATTGTAATGTTCATAGTAGATAGATACTCGGCGCTTTCAGATTTATATCACAATCTGGAAGGAGATGATGTAATACGACCACTGAAATTTGGGTTGCATGTGTTCTTTAGCCACTTCTGTAAGTATGAAAGAAATGATAAACTAAGTTTCAGCGGAGATATTTCACATGATTTTGCTGAGAGTGTTGAAATTTTTAGTAAATATATTTTCTTATATTTCTAAACTTTCTAGAACTAATGTCAACAATCATTTCTTGGCAGCTAGTTTTCTATTTTTTTCTCAAAATTCTGAACAAAATAATATTTAATGCCTCGAGTTCACAGCACTGACGAGACCCAACAAAAATATAATAGTGATGTGCCTATGTCATGATTGGAATGTTCAAATCGGCATCTGAGAATTTATATAACCAGTGTTCTTTAAATCATTGATTATCTTCAATTATTAATAGATGCACCTCCTTGTTTTGTTCATAAACTTATCGGAATTCGATTGAGTATCACTCAGGTTAGGTTAGATTTCACTGAAAACCTTTCAAATTCAGATATATATATATAGTTAGATTCAAACGTAAAATCAGTAGTCTATTTCAAACTCAACGAAGACTTTTACGATCGAGCGGACTGATTGAATAATACAATGTCTTCTTCAAAACCACGTGCAGGGATTGTCATAATGAAACGCAAATAATATATCTATATAAATAAATAATCAATTATACTTCCGAATCACGAGACGTATTTTACGAAACATCACGAGAGCGTATCTCGAGTAATGTTTTAAGAAAATACTGAAAAATTAAATGAAACTTCACCAAACACGATTATTTATTTTTTTAACAAACGTCAAAAAATCGTCAATATGAAAACATTCACATATTGACACGAGGCAAAACACCAAAATGATTATACAATGTAGTCAAGGGTATATTCACTTATCAATACGCAGTAACTATGCAAAATTAACGAATTCTATTGGCTTATTCACACAAGAGTTATTTAATTAGTTATAGTATCTCAAGAGCATCGAAAATAGTCAATTATACTTCCGAGTCACGAGACGTATTTTGCGAAACATCACGAGAGCTCAGCCCGAGTGATGTTCGAGTGACGAGGTCAGTATAGCGATTATTTTCGTTTTTTCGAGTTGGTATTCGTTATGATTATATAACTAATAAACAACACCGCCAGAACTATAACCAAACTTTGCATATTGAAAAATTAAACGAAACTTCACCAAACTTGATTATTAATTATTTTGACAAACGTCCACAAATCTTCAATATGCAAACATTCACATCGTCAATATGAAAACATTCACATTTAGACACGAGGCGAAACACCAAAACGATTATATCACATCGTCAAGGGTATATTCACTATTCCACAAAATCTTCTTGAATTTCCGTGTAACACCTTGAAATAAGGTAGTACTTCATGAGAGGACACATGAGAAAATTACAATCGAGGTAATACCATAACAGTAAATTTAATTAAAGCTACATCCTATCACAACTTCTTCATAATGCAGCAGATATATTTTCGCAAAGATATCACTAGAACAAGTACGAGAAATATGAAAAACTTATTATTTTACATTCACATCCATTCAAAAAGCACGTTCATTCGTTTTCCTTTATCTCGTGCGGACGAGAATATGCATATTAATGGACCTCCGAAATGAGCTATGATATTGCGTATGGAATAAATATGTTTGTTATTTTAACGGTAACGTGACAAGCCTTTTGATTGAATGGACAAGTAACACAAATATTTCGACACCTGTTATAGTTTAGTACTTAGTGATTGCGAAGTTTTATTACTGAGTGTTTAATGATGATGTATTGTACGTTTAACAGGACTGAAAAGAGATTTAAAAAATATAAGATTCATTATAAGAATGTGTAAGCACATTTCTCAAATTTACTTACTTTCTAGGACGAGAATAGAGAATATGATATATAATAAATATGATTCATTAAAAAGTTATTTATTATTCAATATTTGAAAGAATAACCTAATCTAATTTATGAAATTGTATGAAATGTCAAGTAACTAATTTTACGTGTCAGTGTTACTAAATAAATTGTATAGCATAGTAGAAAGTATGCTGAATTTATATACAATAATTATTTGTGTTGAAATAAAATTTGAAAATTTTTTACGTACCCCTAAATGTTGTAATTTTAAATTTGAAACTGATGAGAAGTCACTTGCTATAATTGCATGAAGATTATTTTTTACTTCGCGCTTATTTGAAATAATCTACTTTTGGATCCTGAAATATCAAGATAACAGAAAAACCAAAATTATGATGTACAAAAATTTTAAATCATCTCTGTTTGGAAAATATTAGAAAACTATTTAGTTAGTGTCTGGTGATAACTAATATTTTTTGTTCTAACTATATGAAAAATTACTTTTATGGTCCTATAGTTTTCTAGTTTTATAATGTGTCAATAAATCTCATTTTTTCTTAAACTCCTTGTGATGTAGAATCGAAGGGTTATTAATAATAAAATTGAAGTAAAATGAATAAAATAGTTCAATTCTGATGATAATTATTATTATTTTTTGTTTCAACCATATGACAAATTATCTACATGCTCCTTTTATTTTCTAGATTTAAAATGTGTCAATAAAACTGATTTTTTCTTAAACTCCTTGTGATATATGAATACAAAGGTCATTTTATCTCAAGTTACAACTGATGAAATTAATGTTGAATGAATAAAAAAGTTTAATTCTTATGATAATTTATATTTTTGTTTTAACTATATGACAAATTACCCTTATGCACCTATAATTTTCTAGTTTCAAAATGTGTCAATTTAAATTCTATGAACAAAATAGTTTTTCCGCAAACGTCAAAAAATGACGACTTTTTTAACCTCAGTTTTTAATGTTGAAGTTTTATTTCACAGACGTTATTTTGTTTCTACTTTTTTGTCCGGCCGTGAGCGTACAAAAAAGTACACTCACGGCAATTTTAAGAACTTCGGGCGGTGTACAATTGGGTTTCGAATCCGACATAATGTTATTAATAAGTTATTTTTTAATACTCGGGTACTTACCAAAAACGCACTGTCCTATAATGCGTAGATAAGTGACTCTTAATGTTTCTGACAATTACTTTGTTGAATTCTCAAATTTGTATTGCCTTGACACCTACAAAACCAGTAAGCAAAGTAATCTACGTTTTTTAACATCTCATCATTTTTAAAAATATTATCTTAATTCGATGAACAAAAACAAAACTTGAATTTACTGTGTTTATTATCACAAAAATAAGTTTCAAAAATTGAGTTCTTAACTCAATCTGCCCGATGATGGTCTAGTGACCGAAATTGCAATTGCAGTGTTATATTTATCGAAATACTTTTGCGAATATTTCCCTCCTGTCAAAAATCCTTTGTAAATGGAATGCAATTATCGAAAATTACAGCGATAATTGCATTGTAGAAAGCGAAAGAGCCCTGCGATAATTGCATTGTAGACCGATAATTGCATAGTAGCATAGTTCATATCACGGTTATTGATGACAAACTGAGAATCTATGAATTACTAACGTCAGTTTGACAAGTTGAAAGTTTATTCGGGAAATATTCCCCCAAATTACACTCGTGCATCAAAATAACCGGATAATTTCGCATTCCAGCGTGTTGTCTTTAAAAAACTGCATTCGGTCATTTTCATATTTTGGAGAAAATGAACTCATGCAGTTTTTTGACAACACGCTGTCATGCAAAATTATCGGTAATTTTGATGCACTTGTGCAATTACTTACGATAATTAACATAGTAGGTAAATTCAAGTTTTGGTTTTGTTCATCATGTTAAATTATCACGTAGTAACGACGGATTCCATCAAATTATCTTAATTCTATGGTTTGAACACCGGTTTCGGAAAAAATCGCGTGTTTTATTCGGAGAAAACCACTTTTTGTGTCTCGTCTAAAATTGTAGGCCCCACTGCGTTCAGTCGACAAACATTTAGAATCGCCACAAAAAGTATCACTTTTACTTCTAATAAAACAATATACTATTATTTCTTGACAATTAGAAATGAACACAAAGAATTATTTAAAATATCATTTATTCTGTGAACTTGTATTTTTGGCATACAGGCATGTCAGAATAAAATAATATAAAATTTGACATTTTCTTGGTATGTTAAAAACGTATTAGGCATGTGTTGCTAACATGAAAAAGTGTTGCTAACATGGTAATGTATTGTTCACTGGAAAAATGTCACTTTTTTATGACATTGTGACGTACAAAATTGCACTTTACTATTAAGTACAAGAAAATAGTATATTGTTTTTTTTTATTGGCAATTAACGTGTCTCGGCATCTAGTGGCCACTGACACAGGATCTATGATACATTGGGTTACATAATAAAAAATCAAATTAATTTAAACAGTCGACAGTCTTTAAGGAACTGTATCACAGAACTAAACTGGTTAGGTGCACCGAGAATGTTTTTGAGAGTTCCACTAAGTTTGTGTTTATGACGAGTTGGGCTGTAGTGTTTGCAGTGTAGAAGTATGTGCTCAATTGTAAGTCTCGCGTTATCACAGAATTCACAGGTAGGGGGATTCTGTGCAGACATCAGGTATCCATGTGTGAGCCGGGAGTGACCTATTCTGAGTCTTCTTAAAACACTTTTGTCTTTTCTTGTCATTTGAGGCATTTTCTGCGTGGAAACAGTGGGTTGGATAGTATGTAGTTTTGTGTTGCGTGTATCCCAATGTGTTTGCCATATTCGAATCTTCATTTGTCGTGCTGCTGATTTTAAGTCTTGGTGGAGTTGAATTTGCTCTACTGGCAAGTCGGAGGAACAAGTTGGTTTTGCTGCTTGGTCTGCACGTTCGTTGCCCGCAATTCCTACACGGGAGGGGATCCAGATGATATTCACGTAGATACCTCTAGTGTGATGATGGTGGCAGGTGTCGAGGATATCTTGAACTATGGGATGTGTTGAATAGTCGTTTTTAATGGAGTATATTGATGAAACATATGTACATATGGCAAGTTTACATGGCAAGTTTACTGGTATCCTGTACTGGGGTCCTCAAAGCTTGTAATATTCCGTATAATTCAGCTGTGTATATACAACATAAATCAGGAAGTTTGTGTGTTACTATTGTTTTATCTATTGTAGTAACAGCACATCCAGTACCATTAACTTCTTTGGAAGCGTCAGTGTAAAGGATTTGGTCGAACTGCTGGTTATTTATCATTTCTCTGAATCTTTGTGTAAAGACTATGTTAGGCGTTCCGCACTTATTGTAATTGCTTAGGCATGTGTTCAATAGCGGCGGTTTTTTGGTCCATGGAGGAGTTTCAGAAAATTTAATGGGATTTGTAACTGTGAGGTTAGTGTTTCTTGAAATAAGGTATAAAATTTGTGGACATGAGAGCGGCGTTCTAGGTCTGTTTTCGGAAGCTGGTTGTATAGAATCAATTAATTTAAATACAGGGTTTTGTGGATAGGCAGATATTCTTGAAAAATAGGATGTTAGTTGATATTCTCGTCGTATGTAAAGAGGTGGTTCAGAAGATTCAAGTATATTGTTAAAGTAGTATAGAAACGCGAGATTTTCCCAGTGAGTAGGTATAATGTTTATTCATGAGCGGAGCGAATAAATAATTTTATAACTATGAACTGAAAATTGCTTTTCTTACGTGTATAACATGCTAGTTTTTCATGTCTTAAAATTTTCTTAATTAATAAAATACATAAAAAAATTTATTAAGAATATGACTTATTCTGTGTACTTATATTTTTGACAAATATGAATAAGCATTGAATAACATAAAATTATAATATAAATTTTGAAATTTTCTTGTTATGTTAAAAACGTAGTATGTGTTGTTAACATGAAAAGTGTTGCTAAATAGAAAAATGTCACTTGGTTTTACGACTTTGTGATTTATAAAATTCACTTTACTATTATAAGTACAACATTTTTTTTTCTCTCTTTTTCGTGATGAAGCCATGGAAGGAACAAAAAACCTTCAAAAATTCATGCAAGGATCTGCATTGGAAACTTCTTGAATGAAAGATTTGCTTACTTTTCTACAGATAGGTATTTTAATTTGAAGATTAATTTCAACTCATATTATCTCATAATTAATTTATAAATTCTTATATTATTAATATTTCTTACACAAAAAGTTCGAAAAATGGTGATTTTAGAAAAGGAAGACACTTGAAAAATATCAAATTAGTGGAGACAAAACTTTCTGTGGAGAGTTTTCTTGTTAAAATCGGTTGGGGATAACGTGCTATTTTCCTAATTATTCTGCGTTGCTGGGTTAGTATAGGTTTGGATATCTTGACAATTTATCATAACAGGAGAAGTACTGCATTTATTTGTGTTCAAATACCATAAGATGTAAGGGAATTGTTACTAACTTGAATAAAATCCAGGTACTAGTAAAGCAAAGGGTTTTTACATCCTCTAAGAGCATCATTAGGGAATTCCAATGACCATAGATAACACCTACTCGGAAGTTTTGCTCAACTCAGGTAGCAGAAATGACACACCTTTAAAAATATTTTCCTTTTATCTATTATTATACTCCAATCCTGTTTGCCAAACCAAATGGATCTTATGCTCAATATTCTTCCAAATGAATTAATGACATAGGTTCAGAAATATAACAGATTAGTTTAAAAATAGTTTTTTTTTTTTTTTATCTCCAGGGACCTACAGTTTAACGCCGGTTCCGAACGGCCAATGGGCTTGTAAACAATGTACATTACCCAACAATTCATCTTTATAATTAGAACCACTAAATTCCGGACATACACAACACCCAAGAGCAAGGTGGGACTCGAACCCACATCCTCGGCTTACAAGCGGTACGCCTTACCGCTGGTCTACCGAGGCCTCCTTTAAAAATAGTTGAGTACATACTGAAGAAATATTCTATCAGGAAATTAAAAAAGTTTTTGTGTATACTTTGATGTGTTGATAAAAACCGTTATCTTCAAATTGCTGATTATAAAGAGTCTTTTTATATTGGTAAAAAAACATAATCCTATTTCAAATATTACCTTGCAACAAATATTTATTGTTAGATACTATACCAAAACAAAAATAATTGTCAGGAATATTTTCAATGGAAACGTAAATTTAGGAGAAAATATTTGCATTTTTATGCTTCTAAGCGATTTGGAAACAAAAAAACTGATAATAGATTAAGTGATCACATTTTAAGTTAGATAATAGTCGAAATATTATGAAAAATGTATGTGAGAGTGTTTTCTTTAATTCATAAAATAAGTTATTTTCAAAATAGGAACGTTCAACTAGTAAAATATGGTAACATTCCTAAAAGTCAATAAAGTGATGAAATTTCAAGTATTTTCAAAGTATTGGAAGTTCTGAGATATTAATATCAGTGATTCATTGAAACATTGTGTATTTTCTTAAGCGCCCAATTTTTTCCCGGTAATATTGAAGAAATATTAGATAATTCTAAAATAGTAAGAAAGGAAATGATATTTTTAAAATTCACCACAAAAATTTATAATATGCTGAATTCTGTAATGCATGTGTCAAAATTTCGTTTAGATCGAAGTTGAGGAAATTTCTTGAGCAGTTGCGAGCTTCTAGAAGTGAATATGCCTCCTCATAAATTTAAAAACATCATAAATTTAAAAACATCAGAGATGTTTGAGACAACAGAGATTATGTATGCCATTTCACTGGAGGGGGGGATAACGTGTGCAGATCTTCGAAAATGTAAAAAAAAATCTACATAGACATACTCGAGCGCGTCAGATATCAATAGTTTATACACCCCACATCGTCCCTGATAACGAAGGTAAGTTAATCTGCCGGTTTGCATGGTGGAGGTGACCGTACGAGACCAAAACCCGTGCTGGAGAATGTCAAGGTGACGTTTTGTTTTTGCAACTTTTTTAGTCTCCTATTTCCTTATGCCACGTGCAAATCGTCAGATTAGTGAAATGCTACTCTTCTGCATGTAATTAACTCATCTTGCCTTAATCTGCCGCACTCGTGTTTTTCGAACGATCCATTTTTTTTTACTAATCTGATCGGCTGCCCTAGACGAAAGCCCCCATATTGAGGATTCATTTATGGTGGGAATACTTAACAATGTGCAAGGTTTCCCCCAATATGTTATTCTGCTGCGCTTGAGTAAATCCCAAAATCCCCGCTTGTGCTCCCCTACTATTAGGAATCTTCACATTTCCGTTTGACTAAAATCAAATGAGTTATAAAGTTTTTCAATAATTTAGCATACATGGATTCTCTTGTAACGTGTGAATTCTCCGCTTAGCCGCCGAATTCTGCATCGAGGTACCGTGATTCACGCTGTCAAATGAAACCTCACTTTTGTTTCACCTATGAATCAATGACTTGCGTACGACGAGAATATCGAGATAGCGTCGAATTTGCACGTGCACGTATAACATCGCTCTTTTTTGGCAGGTATCCGTTGAAGATACAACATCGTTAAGAGTCAAATAATATTCCATATCTGTTAAACGAATATTTTATTAAAGTTCATTAAAATTATTAACTATCTGTGGCGTCTGATAGACGTCACCTTGGCTGGAGCTAAAAACCACCTTGGCTGGAGTTTAAAAGATAACCTTGGCTGGAGTTTAAAAGATAACCTTGGCTGGAGCTAGGAAGCATTTTGATTGGAACTAAAAACCACTCTGGCTGGAACCATAAAGGAAATGTTACTGAATCTACGATATAACCGCTGCTAGAACTACCAAGCAACTAGGGACGAAGATTAGGCAATCAAAAGAGTACAATCCACCTAGAATAGAATATAAAACGTCCATAGAAAATTAAATAAATAAAAAAACAGATAAGTCTCATTGTAAATGATAAGAAAGTAATAAATACCATAATTTTATATCTTGTTATTATTACTGTAAACTAACCAGTCTTATACTCTGTCAAAAGGAGTAATTATAGATGTGATTATTTTACCAAGACTCAACATGATGTAAACATTGAAGCCTGAAAGAATTTTTCACTAATTTTGATGCTTCGAATTCAGGCTATAAGTTACAAAGGAACATCGGTAATCTCGATAATCATTGTCGTTCTAATTACGTCGTAGAAAAAGCTTCATTATTGAATATGAAACCTTTTAGCCCACGATAAAAACACCATTAAGATATGCATACATTTACCTCCTTAATTGCAATATGTTGCTCGGAATGACATCTTCCAAGATAAGGATTTTATACATTGAATTTTTTGAGATAATTATCAGAACGGATGTTTCTGCTTGCGGTGTTATTGATTCGATTCAATGCCCTTTATCGAAGCTGTGTGATTATTACTAGTCAATTAATTCTTGGCCTGGAATACATTTCAATATGTGCATCTGGACAGAAAATTGCAATTAATTAAGATGCAGAGAAGATACTGTTGAAAATGAAGTGTTTTTTTTGCTTGCCGTATTTTTACTCAGTAATCTTTTAGTCAAACCTCAATAGCCGGTTATTATTACTAATAATAATATATATATATATATATATATATATATATTATATATATATATATATATATATATATATATATATATAATATATATATATATATATATATATATATATATATATATATATATATATATATAATATATATATGTATATATATATATATAAATAAATAAATATATATATATATATATATAAATATATATATATATATATATATATATATATATATATATATATATATATATATATATATATATATATATATATATATATATATATATATATATATATATATATATATATCAATCAAATCATGAAAAACATAGTTGTCGACCATGGTCAATTTGATACATTACATAAAGTGAACAAGGAAAATTCTTCAGTAATTTAAGAAATTACCAAAAAACTTTCCAAGGAAGCTGGTTATACGTATTCCGCAACGCAAAATCTGCATTCACAATCGAACGGTGAATCATAGAAATTGTCAAGTCACCCCAACTCAAAATCTGCATACTGCTGTTTCGATCTTATTAGATGTCATCAATGTAGCTCATTTGACTCGGAGTGAATTAAAAAATGTCTAATTGTTCCCCAATACAAATCGTGGTCGGTAACAATGTCTGGATAACAACCCAGAGCGCCCTCCCACCAAAGATATTGGGAACCAACAATTTACCGCTTAGACTGAAAATGCAGAAATTTGTCGCTTAAACACGTACCTCCTGGTATATAATATATATATATATATATATATATATATATATATATATATATATATATATATATATATATATATATATATATATATATATATATATATATATATATTTATATATATATATATATATATATATATATATATATATATATATATATATATTAAAATATATATATATATATATTTATATACATATATATATATATATATATATATATATATATATATATATATATATATAACAAGTAGAGCAGAATTATCGGTATAGCCCGCTTATATGGAAGCAGCCGTTGACACGTGTTTCGGACTCTTAGGTCCTCATCAGAACGGCGTAGCCAAGCATTGGATTGAAAACTTGGAGATGAAAATAGCACAACAAACGAAATCCCCTGCTACGGAAGACAATCACACATTTGTGGCTTATTGTTTGAACTCTCCGGTTTGGGAGATTTGGTCAAACTTTGCCACGGAGGCGATTAATGCCATCCGCGAGATCTCAGACCGAGTAAATAAACAACACCAAAGAAATTAGTCGCGGGAAAATATTAAACAAGTAGAGCAGAATTATCGGTATAGCCCGCTTATATGGAAGCAGCCGTTGACACGTGTTTCGGACTCTTTGGTCCTCATCAGAACGGCGTAGCCAAGCATTGGATTGAAAACTTGGAGCTATACCGATAATTCTGCTCTACTTGTTTAATATTTTCCCGCGACTTATTTCTTTGTTGTTGTTTATTTACTCGGTCTGAGATCTCGCGGATGGCATTAAACGCCTCCGTGGCAAAGTTTGACCAAATCTCCCAAACCAGAGAGTTCAAACAATAAGCCACAAATGTGTGATTGTCTTCCATAGCAGGGGAGTTCGTTTGTTGTGCTATTTTCATCTCCAAGTTTTCAATCCAATGCTTGGCTACGCCGTTCTGATGAGGACCAAAGAGTCCGAAACACGTATCAACGGCTGCTTCCATATGAGCGGGCTATACCGATAATTCTGCTCTATTTGTTTAATATTTTCCTGCGACTAATTTCTTTGTTGTTGTTTATTTACTCGGTCTGAGATCTCGGGGATGGCATTAATCGCCTCCGTGGCAAAGTTTGACCAAATCTCCCAAACCGGAGAGTTCAAACAATAAGCCACAAATGTGTGATTGTCTTCCGTAGCAGGGGATTTCGTTTGTTGTGCTATTTTCATCTCCAAGTTTTCAATCCAATGCTTGGCTACGCCGTTCTGACGATTACCAGATAGTCCGAAACACGTGTCAACGGCTGCTTCCATATAAACGGGCTATACCGATAATTCTGCTCTACTTGTTTAATATTTTCCCGCGACTAATTTCTTCGTAGTTGTATATATACCTATATATATATATATATATATATATATATATATATATATATATATATATATATATATATATATATATATATATATACATATATATGTATATATATTTATGCATACGTATATGCTTGTTTCCATTATTATTCAGCAAAAGGATATTGAGAGATAAAAAATGACCTTTATTGAAAACTTCGGAAAAACATTGTGATACTCTTAAAAATGGGAATGTTGAAATTTTTTCAGTTTAATATAGTTACAAATTTTGTAATAAAATAATTTAACTTTGCAATTATCTGTTGTTAATAAAAGTAAATAAAACATTTTCATTACGTTCTATATGAAATCTAGTTATATTCAAAGCGTAATAAACTCTCTTTAGGTTTTAAGTTAATACGAGAAGACCCTTTCAAAAGGTTCATTCATTTGAAAAATTCAGATACATTCAGATATGTATCTAAATTTTTCAAAAGAATGAATCTTTTAAAAAAATCGTGTCTTATTAACTCAAAACCTAAAGGGAGCAAAACATTTAATGAATATTTAAACAACCTATCAATACAATACACTTCACAAATAATAAAAAGAGAAAATGAGTTCCTATTCAAATATAAACGGAACTTACTTCCTCAAGGATTCGCTACAAAATGAGAAATCTCAGTTATTTGAATTCATGGATGTTTACTTTACTTGACTAAATATAATTGAAATTCATATAACAGGAGAGTAAATTCTCAATCATAAAATTTCTGCTTGAAAATGGAAAAGAACAGTTTGGCGGAAAGAAAGAGATGACAAAAAATCTTCACAGTTAAGCTTTATATTATCTGTAATTCTTGATTCAAAAAGCGATATGGATTTCAATAACCCGCTAAAAGGACATTATATTCACGGAAGCGAGAAATTACATCTGATGCTCTACTGCATAAAATTATTGAACAGTTTATTTAAATGTATTGGATATGGTGAAATATTTCTTAAAATTGGAAACGTTTGAAGTACATTTAACTCGTTTATCGTTAATGTAGTTCTTCTTCACTGATACCATGAAAATGAGAGACTATTTCACTTCCCATCATAGCAAAGTGCTTTTTTTGTCTAGGATGTCCCACCACGATCAAGACAGGGAATATCTCGGAACCCAAAACTAATAGAAAATTGCAAATTTGAAAATTTAAACAATTGGTGCGGTAGTTTTTGATATTATGTTAACAAATATTTCTTTTGTCGTCGATAACGTGACATCTGATTCAAAACTATTAATGGAACAAACTGCATATATTGGCATTTTTATATTCCATTTCGAGAAAACGATTTCAACCAAGATAAATACTTGCGGTCTAAAACGATTGATTTAAGAACTTCAGATACTTCACTATACTTTATCCCACGACGATTATGACAAACGTCTGAAACGAGCATTTACCAAATTAATGAAGTTAAGGGTCACCTTTATATATATATATATATATATATATATATATATATATATATATATATATATATATATATATATATATATATATATTTGGTTTGATTTTGGTTGTTCCAGGTTCGTAAAAATACTTTATCTACTCCAGTGAGTTAAGAAGCTCTTACCGCACGCATTTTGAGTGAGTTAAGAGCTTCTTAACTCACGCATTTTTATTACCGCACTCTTTCTTTAGATGACTACTACTCTTCATACTTATGGTATACAGACTCATACTTCTGGCTGGATTTTTCTGGTAGCAATCCAGGAATGGCTCTCGATGCCTCTTCTTCAATATCAGAAGGAATACTTTCCGAATCGCTCATTTTAGATTACAATTTTTAAAACTTGACTTCAAAGTGACATCAATATTATTTAATATCAAATTGACATTGCCATGCATGGTGTTTCAGGTACTTATTTGAACAAAGGTATAAAGGTAAAATTAATTATAATAAAAATGAATCGTATAAAAATAAGTATCCCGGTTAGGAGTAGAGAAAATATTGTACAATACACGCGAGTTAACCCCATTAAGACACTTGTGTGGTTACACAACGAGTGCTTTAATAATGCTGTTAACTCACTTGTATCGTCAATAACTATTAAATTACTAGCTTAATTCGTTTAATAGACGTTTCAAGAGTAGTACTCCCTTCCTCAGTATCTAAAATATAAATATAAAAATATTAATAGACAACATTGACTACACAAATATTACACGTTTAACAGCTTACTTTAGTATAGACAATAAAATAAACATAAAAATAAAAACATCTAGAGTTTTATACTCTAGTCGAAACGCGTATAAACAAAAATAAGTGTTTTTTAATAAAGTGACCTAAAACTGGTAAAACTTTCATTTATATATATATATATATATATATATATATATATATATATATATATATATATATATAAATATATATATATATATTTAATTTTTGTGATTTTCAGGATCGTTTGCTTTTGGGTTTTGTAGGTTCTTTTAACATATTTATTTTTAGATTTCGGCCTTCATCAGAAAACATTTTAGTCTCATAATATGTGTCTAATAGTTCTATTTTAAAACTTATTATATGGTTGTCACATTTAGAACAATAAAAGTTCTTATAAAACACTAGTGTCGAAAGGAAACATTCAAAGATAGTTTCACTATGTTTCGTTTCGTATTCCTCACATACATTATAAAAATTTTTATTTTTCGAAGTACCAGAAGCAATGGAATAATATAATTTCTAAAAGATAATAAAAACGATCAGACACATATTAAATTAACACACAATATAGGATTCAAATGTTTTCTGATGAGGCCAATCACAACCGAAACATTAAAAAAATGAACAATGAATTTGATATGTTAAAAGAACCTACCCAAGTATTAACAATCCTAGATATAGGTATATATATATATATATATATATATTTATTCGAATTGTTGTTGCCTGTGATCTATTTTTAATCTTTTGATAATTATTAGCAATAACAGGCTGGTTGAATCTTAAAAAACTCGATTTTATCAAAAAGTTGACGCCTCACCATGACATTCGCAATTGAAATTTCTTTGACATTTATTGATTTGAAAAAATTGAATAAAACAGGGCTGCTTTGTATATGCTATTCAGTCTAATATTAATATTCAAAATTCTTATCATTAGATCGTAAGGGAAACCAAAGAAACCTTTACCTACGTAATGTTTGAAAATAATAATAATAGGGTACTATTTATCTAACAACAAAGAAATTAGTTATGGGAAAACATTAAAGAAGTGGAGTAGAATTATCGGAATAGTACGCTTATATGGAAGCAGCCGTTGACACGTGTCTCGGACTCTTTGGTCCTCATCAGAACGGCGTAGCCAAGTATTGGATTGAAAATTTGGAGATGAAAATAGTTTAATAAATAAAATCCTCTGTTATGGAAGAAAATCACTTATTTGTGGTTTATTGTTTGAACTCTCCGGTATGGGAGATTTGGTCAAACTTTGCCACGGAGGCGATTAATTCCATCCGAGAGATCTCAGAAAGAGTAAATTAATATTAAAAAAGAAAATTAGTTTTGGGAAAATATTAAACAAGTAAAGCAAAAATTATCGGTATAGTTCGTTTATATGGAAGTAGCCGTTTTTAATGAAATTTTTATAATAAAATCCTCTGTTATGGAAGAAAATCACTTATTTGTGGTTTATTGTTTGAACTCTCCGGTATGGGAGATTTGGTCAAACTTTGCCACGGAGGCGATTAATTCCATCCGAGAGATCTCAGAAAGAGTAAATTAACATTAAAAAAGAAAATTAGTTTTGGGAAATATTAAACAAGTAAAGCAAAAATTATCGGTATAGTTCGTTTATATGGAAGTAGCCGTTTTTAATGAAATTTTTTATTTATTTAGAATTTCAAATCTTTTAAAAAAAGGGTACTTACAGTTTAAAACTCTCAGCTTAAGTTTAGGATCATTGCCATATTTTCAGCTTGCAATATTTAATTATTTATTCGAATTGTTGTTGCCTGTGATCTATTTTTAATCTTTTGATAATTATTAGCAATAACAGGCTGGTTGGTAATTCTACTCCACTTCTTTAATGTTTTCCCATAACTAATTTCTTTGTTGTTAGATAAATAGTACCCTATTATTATTATTTTCAAACATTACGTAGGTAAAGGTTTCTTTGGTTTCCCTTACGATCTAATGATAAGAATTTTGAATATTAATATTAGACTGAATAGCATATACAAAACAGCCCTGTTTTATTCAATTTTTTCAAATCAATAAATGTCAAAGAAATTTCAATTGCGAATGTCATGGTGAGGCGTCAACTTTTTGATAAAATCGAGTTTTTTAAGATTCAACCAGCCTGTTATTGCTAATAATTATCAAAAGATTATATATATATATATATATATATATATATATATATATATATATATATATATATATATATATATATATATATATATATATATATATATATATATATATATATATATATATATATATATATATATATATATATATATATATATGTATATATACAATATACATTGCTAAATATATTTTTGACTCAATTACTCAAATAAATAGCTCTGCTATATAACATGAATTCACAAAGAGATACCTATTAATGAAAATTGTTACTCAATATACGACATCGACATACGAATATCTAAAAAACAATGTTTCTATTTATTAGGGTTCAGGCCATCTGCCATTCTAGATTTGTATATGAAAGTTATAGCATATCATACAAAATGTTGACTATTTGCTTTCGATATTACCTCCCTCATATTGCAGATTATTAATGCAGTGTTCCTGAGTATTTGTAGCAATTACCACAAAGCGCGAGGCTGTCAAGAAAATTCAATAAATCAGTATAAATTTTGTTCACCCCAACACTACACCATATACAGCGAACGGTCCGAGTTGTTTGCACTGTCGACAGATATTTATTAGGGAGTGCGTCGACTAAATTTCAATTATTTATCCAACTATAGAAAGTGACAGGCCGCTATGTCAAATAAAAGGATCCCTCACCACGGTCTGGCTTAATAACGCCTGGTTGTTTGACGTATCCACCTCACCTTCTGAGTTCAGACCTGATCTTGTCAACAATATTAGTTCGCCTCCCCTATCTCTTATCTGACGTTGAGTTTTCTTTCCTCATGGCGCTGACATATCACTCTTGAATTTCAATTGAAATGCTGTGGAACTTCATGTCAATGAAATTTCTTACGAAGCTCTAGCTGATGCAGAACTTATGATAAAAAATAGGAGAAAAACTATTTAAAAGTTTTTCGACTTATCAAAACTCATTTATTTGAATAAGTTAAGACACAGTGAAGGAATTAAACAACCGGAAAACAGTTGAATAGCAAGAATTGGCGTCACCTTACTGGTGCAAGATTTCTGATGAAGCAACACGAATTTACCTATTTATACAACAAGAACATAAAACGATTTTTTTTGCAAAAGAGGGAATTTTCATGGAACCTCGCAAGTGCAGAAAAGAGGCTTTATATTTGAGTTGTATTTATAATTTTTTTCCAATACTCTAGTTTTTTATTGAAGAAAGGAAAATACTGTTTATTATTAAAATTTTGAAAGCACACTTTCAGTTTTTATTGTTTTGGCAGTAACAGTGACAAAGCAAAATTATTTTAGTCAATAATACATAGGCAAAAATAATTTGATCGAAGATTACGTTGTCAGGGTGTTTAGTAAGAAGTCGTCATTACTGTAAAACTGTAATCAGGTAGTTTTAGTAAATTTATATGAAATATGAATGTAGAAAGTGGTTTTAATGATACATCTGATATTCCTGCCGAAGTGATGAAGTAAGTGGAAGCTTTTATCTTAGAACTTCTACCTATAAAGTCCACACTACTAGGTGTACAAAAATAGTATTTTGTTTTATTAGGAGTAAAGGTGATACTTTTTGTGGCGAGACTAAGTGTTTGTCGGCTGAACGCAGTGAGGCCGATAATTTTAATCGAGCCATAAAAAGTGCTTTTCTCCGAATAAAACATGCGATTTATTCCGCAAACGGTGTTCAAACGATAGAATTAAGATGATATTTTTGAAAAGGATTAGATGTAAAAAAACGTAAAACTAGATTGCTTTGCTCACTGGTTCTGTAGGTGTCAAGGCAACACAAATTTGACAATTCAACAAAATAATTGTCAGAAAAATTTAAAGTCACTTATCTACGCATTATAGGACTGTGCGTTTTTGGTAAGTACCCCAGTATTGAGAAATAACTTATTTTTTTTATTGAAATATATAAAATATTTCTTACAGATTACATTATGTCGGATTCGAAACCCAACTGTACGCCGCCCGACGTTCTTGATATTGACGTCAGAGTACAAAAAAGTGTAGGTACTCTTTTGTACGCTCACGGCCGGACAAAAAAGTAAAAACAAATGGACGTCTGTGAAATCAAACTTCAACATTGAGAATCGAAGTCAAAAAAGTCGTCAATGTTTGACGTTTGCGGAAAAAGAATATTTTATTTTACACTTGATAGTTGCTGTGCTCAGAAAAAAATCTGAGGTATCAGAACCCGTCATTTTGGCGTATTTGGTCGATGTTTTGTATGTAAAAATCAACTTGAGCTGTTGATGTTAAGAACAAGCATATAGCTTATTATCGTAAAGTGGAGGAATTTCAAATAGGAAAAAGTGACGATTGATTTGGTGTTACTAAAATCATAGATCAGAATTAACATACAAAATAACAGCAATTGTACTGATAATATACATCTTGAACAACATTAGTATGGATGTAGTATGGGTGGTAATATATTTAATAAAAAACGATTGAAAAGAGAATTTATACTGTATATAAACTGTGTATAAATAAAGTAGGTCTGCCATTTTTTACACGGCGTGCAGAAAAAATTTCACTCTGTTCGAAAAAAGGATACTTTTGACATTTAAAAGCTATCAGAAATGACACATTGGAATAGTATACTGTTATGTTATACTAGTATAGAAAAGCGAGATTTTTCCAGTGAGTAGGTATAATGTTGATCCACAAGCTCCGCTCATGAATAATTTTATACCTACGAACTGCAAATAACTTTTTTTATGTTTATTACATGCTGGGTTTTCTTGTAATTAAATTATCTTATTTATTAAAATGAATACAAAAATTTATTTAGAATATGATTTATTCTGTGAACTTGTATTTTTGACAAATATGTCAATTTAATAATATAAAATTTTCATTTTCTTGGTATGTTTAAAACGTAGTAGGTATGTGTTGACAACATGAAAAAATGTCACTTTATTTTTTTAATTTGTGATGTACAAAATTGTACTTCACTATTAAGTACAAGAGAATAGTATATTGTTATAATAGTATACAAAAGGGAGATTTTTCCAGTGAGTAGGTATAATGTTTATCTTTTATGAGCGGAGCGAGTGGATAATTATTTACCTAGAAACTGAAAATAGCTGTTTTTATGTGTATAACATGCCAGTTTTTCTTCTTCTCAAATTATCTTATTTAATAAATTAAACACAAAAAATTATTTAGAATATGACTTTTTCAGTAAACTTATATTTTTGACAAACATGTCAGAATAAAATTATATAAAATTTGACTTCCTCTATATGCTAAAACGTAGTATGTGTGAAAGTTAATTATAACCAATTAATCATGTATCATATGAAGTGAAATAAAAACATTTTTGTTTGCATAAATATGAATGAAGAAATAGGTCCTGCAGCTTCGCAAGCAATCTAAAATTTAATTCCTTTGAAATCAAAGGAAAATTACAGTAAAAGTTATGCATATTTTAATGAATGGCGAACGCAAAAAAATACTGAATCTGTTAGTGAATAATCGTAGTCCAGAAGGTCCAAAACGGATTAAAAAACCACCCCTACACCTTGACTTTCGATAATACCCTGCAATAGTCTATTGCTTTCGGGGAAAAAACGACTAAAGGAAGGTTAACAAGCCACCGATGTCCCAAAAACAAATGTTAAGGTATATAAATCTGAATTGAAACATATCCGTATAAAAAATTCGTGTTAGCATTCTCAACTAATGACGCAAAGTAGATATCCTCGTGCACCAACAGACCCAGAATGATATGCTCTTCATATTTCCACGAAGGAGAACACACTAACGACTGTCCACGTTAACGCTTTATTTATAAGCCTGCATATTCCGATATTTTAGTGACACGCAACTTCTTTCCCCATAAAGATGCCCGAGTTCGTCGAATAAAATGTAATTAAATGGCGGAGAGCTGGAGAACGTTTCTCTTTATGAATTTTAATCGTAATAATATATTCTCCCATTTAATACTGGTGTGTACACTGCGAGTTCCTCGTAACTCAGATCTGGACGTTTCGCGAAGGTAATTATTAGATTCACTAGATCTGGCCGAAGGGCTCTGGAGGTGGGAAAGGAGCGATCAAGTCTGATTTTCAGATTGGAAAATACAGACATTTAAATTGAATTACTATGTATCTGTCTATGTACTGTTGTATACTTTCACCCACGCTTCATTTCATGATTGTTTAATAATATATATTTATTTATTCGAAAACTTATTGATAAATATGGCTCATGCAGCTATCTCACTTTCTTGTATATTAGACTATGTTAAAAGTTTTTCAGCACTCAGCCCAATACTTCCTTTTATACCAAAAGCTTCTTATAGCCGAGTTTATAGCCAGCACATGCTCAATAAGCTTGTTGCTTTCTCATGGTACTTGCTTTGAGTCTTAATAGATGCAGAAGTGTGTTTATCTCTGAATTGCTCGCAATGCTTCCAAAATACGTGGATAAAGATTACAAGAAAAAATGTCCGAGTAATTCTTATCCTCAAGAATGTAATGTCCTTCAGGTAGACACGATGCTCTGATTGCTTGGTGGATAAATATTTCAGAGCGACTCAGACTCTAGTCAACTCTATAGACATAATATATATTCAATTATTCGAAAACGTATTGGTAAATATGGCTCATGAAGCATTACTTTCTAGTATATTAGACCTAGTTAAAAGTTTTTCAGCTCCCAGTCCAATACTTCCTTTCATAACAAAAGCTTCTTATAACCGTGTTTTTAGCTTGCACTTGCTTCATAAGCTTGTTGCTACCTCATAGTAATTGCTTTGAGTCTTAATAGGTGCTGAAGTGCGTTTATTGCTCGCAATGCTTGCAAAATACGTGGATAATGATCACACGAAAAAATGTTCAAGCAATTCTTATCAGCAAGAATGTAATGTCCTTCAGGCAGACACGATGCTTTAAGGTGGATAAATATTTTAGAGCGACTCAGACTCCAGTCAACTCTACAGACATAATTGATAATATACAGTGTGTTTCTAAATTGATGCGAAAGATTTCAGTGGATGATTCTTTAGCAAAAATTAAGGGGGGTCTTTCATATAACTTTTTGCTCAACACCCTTTTCCCTCCAAGTTACAGCCCTTTGAAATTAGGTAAAAAAAATTGTTTTTATTCAATACATCCACTTTGGAAAAATTTGGAAGAATGAAATTCGGCAGATAACTGATACTAATAAAATGGTAGTTTTTGAGTTGTTTTGTTACCCTTAAATGTAATCACAAGAGGCTGAAAAAAACAACCCCTATAATATTTTGCATCAAAACTTTTCAATGCGAATATCTTTTCCTATTTAAAAAATATATTTGAAAAGACAGATTTGATCTGCAACTTTTTTATGTCTTGACTTTTTATCATAAAGTTGTTAGTTTGATCACAAAAAAATAAAATAGTGCTCAGACTCTTTTTCCATAAATTCACAGAGGTTATCATTTATTTAAAAAAAAACAAGTAAGCTGCTGTCAAATATCGAATAATTTGTTAATTGTTATTAGTAGTACAATTATTTTTCAATCCGCTCTAATTTGCAATATTCTTCAACTAAATAAAAAAATGCCATTCTTTCAATACAATTTTATTTAGTTGTGAAAAATGTTTGAAGTCATTATAAAACTGTCTAGAAATTAGAGAAAATCAGGACAATAAAACTATTTGTCATAAATGACTTCATTTGACAGCAGTCTAAGCAGTATTTTTTTTTTGTAATAAAACTAACAACTTTATGATAAAAAGTCAGGACATAAAAAAGTTGCAGATCAAGTCTGTCTTTTCAAATATATTTTTTAAATAGGAAAATATAGGCGCACTAAAAAGTTCTGTTGCAAAATATTATAGGGGTTGTTTTTTTCAGCCCCTTGTGATTACATTTTAGGGTAACAAAAACACTCAAAAACTGCCATTTTACTAGCGTCAGTTATATGCCAAATTTCATTCTTCTAATTTTTTCCTAAGTGCATTTATTGAATAAAAACAATTTTTTTCACCTAATTTCAAAGGGCTGTAACTTGGAGGGAAAAGGGTGTTGAACAAAAAGTTATATGAAAGACCCCTCTTAATTTTTGCTAAAGAATCACCCATTGAAATCTTTTGCATCAATTCAGAAACACCCTGTATATTTAGTTCGGTATTTGAAAACTTGTTGATAAACTAGACCATGTTAAAAGTTATTCAGCTATCAGTCCCATTGGTCCTTTCATAACAAACGCTTCTTATAGCAGTGTTGTTAGTTGGTACTTGCTCCATAAGCTTGTTATTTTCTCATAGTACTTTCTTCAAGTTTTAATAGATGCAGAAGTATATTTATCTCTAAATTGCTCGCAATGCTTGCAATATATATATAAATATATATATATATATATATATATATATATATATATATATATATATATACATAATGAGGATGATTAGAGGAAAAAATATCCAAGCAGTTTTGTATCCTCAAGAATGTAATGTACTTCACTTAGATACGATGCTTTTTTGAGGTGGATGAATATTTTAGAGCGACTCAGAATCCAGTCAACTCTACAGAAAGGGTCTATATGAGATACCTATTATTGAGACCTCCTAAATCCGAGATAGGTTAAAGTTTAGGAACTACCACTGTTCAATCCTGCAATTGAAAAGGAAAGGCCACTTGTTTAATTCCTCCTCAAGTATGTGTCTCTTATAGACTGTTATCTCTCGACGATTCTGATGGAGTTATTGGATTGAGTGTCTGTTAAAAATTTGAAAAGGACTGGATATACAAATGGCAAATTGAAATCAATAAACCAATACAATCTGGTCGTTTAGCAAGACATTAACGTTTGTATCATGATTGAGTTATATTTCTGTAAATATATATATATATATATATATATATATATATATATATATATATATATATATATATATATATATGTATATATATATATATAATATACATATATATATATATATATACTAATATATATATATATATATATATTATATATATATAATATATATTATTGTTGGGATTTTTTCGTGGTATAACAGATATTAAATGACTAATAAAATTGGACTTAATTTATTATTATTAGTCATTAATATCTGTTATACCACGAAAAAATCCCAACAATCTATAATATACAGATACAAAACCAAACCAAATGAATATATATATATATATATATGTATATATATATATATATATATATATATATATATATATATATATATATATATATATATATATATATATATATATATATATATTATATTACTGAAATTTTACATTTGATGAAAGGCATGAATTATCTGCAAAACTAATTTAGTAGGTAATTGTAATTAGTACTTATAGGTTCGTTCTCAATTCGAAAGAAGTCGGTTATTTCTTTGATCAGAAAGATGAAGAGATTCTCAATCAAAGTTGATTATTGATTCAAGGGAAATTTATTTGAATATTTATGTGATATTGAGCCGTACTTATTAAGTGAGTTTTTAAATTTTTAGCGTATTTTATTGTATGTTTTAAAACTGATGTAATTTTTAATACGATTGTGATATTTTTGTATATTATTTTAAGTAAATAATTTGACGTGAGTACTTAATTATGTAATTAAAACTCAAATAAAGCTCTCTCTCTCTCTCTGATTAATAATCAATCAAAATTGTTTTATTTTATTAAATAAGTTTTTTCTTTAAATGTTTTTTACAATTTTTTTTCATTGTAGACAAATATAAGTATCACTAGATATAAATACCTATACATGCATCAACTGTAGGGAGAAAAAAGGAAACACACGTGATTCATTCCTCCCTGAAGTATATGTCAGGGAGGCGGGCAGCTTGAGTTTGGGACTAACTCCTTCAGCCAGATCAGAGGATACACTTGTATGTACAAATGCATTGAGGATAGGTGAGACGGAATATTTATGGAACATAGGAAGTGTGGGTAGTGTTCAGAGAATTAATACTGGCACAGCATTCGCCTTATAAGTTTGCAAGCAGTGACTTACATTACCATGATGAGGAACCTCTGAAAAAAACTCATGGCAGGCCAGTCGGCCTCGGGGTATGAACAAGAGACCTCCCAGAGACTAGCCAGCATACGCTAAGTACTTGAATAACTAGCTTGGTAGACTGTAAAAAAAAATTGCAAACTTACAAGGCGAATGCTGGGCCAGTATCAATCCTCTGAACCCTACCCACACTTCCTATGTTCCATAAATATCCCGTTTCACCTATCCTTAATGCACTTGTACATACAAGTGTATCCTCTGATCTGGCTGAAGGAGTTAATCCCAAACTAAAGCTGCCCGCCTCCCTGACACATACTTCAGGGAGGAATGAAAGACGTGTGTTTCCTGTGTTTCTTGGTAGACTGTAACCGGTATACCCTAATATATGAATAATCTCGAAGTGAAAGATGCGCATAGTACGTTGCCCAAAGGAAAGTAACATTTCACTTTTAGTTAACGCTCGATTTTCTACCCATAAAATTTTCTTACCGCGGGCTAAATGTGAAAATCGTTTCATAAGGAATAAAATCTGAAAATTATAAAATTGTAAACACTATCAAGTTAATGATTTAATATCAAGTAGACGGTAGAATTTCTTTTGAATATACCAGTACCGGTAGGATAATATGAGCGCGTGTTGCCCCCCGAGTTCACACACTACACGTTTTATAAATTACGTGTACCCAGTAACTTGCTAAAAGTTTTCCCCCATATAATTGCATCGTTTATACGCCGTCGGGTGGCACCGCTATAATAGAAAATACACACTATTGAAATAAATATCCCTAATTTATAGATCGTACTAGCACTCCTACGCCAACAAGAGAAACTGACTTCACTGTACAAAATTTTATGGTGGCAATTATCATAGAAATGTCATATAAACGTCGAAGAACACTGGAACGCGCCGTGAGCTATTTCGATATCTGGTTACAATAATGAACGTTTTGCACTTGTGTCGCATCTATCGCGCACTACGTTTATGAGTACTTAGTTGATATTTGTTTCAAATTTATTTTAAACCGGAAAATACCTACGGGGCTTCAGTAACTTATGCCCGATTTCACCAACGAGATGAAAGGAAGTTCCTAACTTAGTAATTCCTACGATAGAAAATACCTAAATCCGATACTTACCTAAATCGGATTTCAACAACCTAAGAAATTCTTAGTTAAGAAATACCTCTTTAAAAACTTGATTTGGAAAGTTATGTACATATAATTGGCACCACTGTTTAATACTGGACTATAAATTTGACAAAGAATAGTAAGAAGAGAAAAAATGATAGAAATATAATAATTTTCTTATATCAGTTTGAGGTTAAGCATTTCCTAAATACTCTAGGCAAACCTAACGTTAGGTATTTCTTATCGTACTTAGGCATTCCTAAACGCGTGGTGAAACGCAATTTGCACTTAGGAATTCCTAAATCCGATTGAGGTATTGCCTAACTTTAGGAATTAGTTGGTGAAATCGGGCATTACAGTATCAATTTTGAGGTTTTTCCAGATAAAGTTGACTAGATTTATGTTTCTCAATTGAAAATGATGTTCTTGTGACTATTTCAGGTGATTGTTAAAGTCCATCAATCGATTTATTACTGCTTAAGAAAGCTGTTTTTGCTAGAAATAGTTAACTCACCAACTGATATAAGTATATAAATAATAGCAGTACGTTAGAAGGTGATCTAATGCAGAAGTTATATTTGAAAAGTGTGAAGTTTCTTTTATTATCGTGAAAAGTAAATATATATATATATATATATATATATATATATATATATATATATATATATATATATATACAGGGTGACCCAGAGCTATGTAATCGGTTCATAATTTTTTTGTCATTGAAGATATCGATATGAAATTTTCAGGGCCAATATAATCCGACTAAGTCTATTTTTCAAAATTATTTTGAAAGAAATTGCACTTTCGGTTTTGCCGGAATTGATATCAACTTTGTTATTTCAAATGGAATACCCTGTATATCTTTTGATTTTCGAATTTCTTATGTAATTTATAATAAAATTATCATAACACTCTTCATACCTAAAATGAA
>JARQZK010005075.1:820000-865000 GCA_030704885.1 Cynegetis impunctata
TTGTGTAGAAAGGGTAAATAGACGGATGTTTACAAATAATTAGTAAAATAGGAAAAACCCATTCTAAACTGCCAGTCAGGTAGCTCGGTAATTTATTAATAAATCATCAGTTCACAAAAATAATAAATCAGGAGAGTTTATGAAATTGATTGTGGCGATTGTGATATATTATACATTGGTAGAACTTTCAGAAGTTTTTAGACCAGAATTGCAGATCACAAACGTAGCTTTGCTAATCAAAAGTCGGATTCACATTATGTAGCCCATTTAGTCCAAGAAAATCATACATTTAATTTTGAATTCAGAATATTAAATGCAGAGCTGGCCCACATGTTTGACAAAAAATACAGAACTGTTGTGCTGGCCCACATGTTGGACGAAAAACAGAACTGTTGGCCTGGCCCACATGTTTGACAAAAAACACAGAACTTTTGGGCTGTCCCACATGTTGGACGAAAAACAGAACTGTTGGGCTAGCCCACATATTGGACGAAAAACAGAACTGTTGGGCTAGCCCACATGTTGGACGAAAAACAGAACTGTTGGGCTGGCCCACATGTTTGACAAAAAACACAGAACTGTTGTGCTGGCCCACATGTTGGACGAAAAACAGAACTGTTGGCCTGGCCCACATGTGTGACAAAAAACACAGAACTGTTGGGCTGTCCCACATGTTGGACGAAAAACAGAAATGTTAGACGAAAAACAGGAATATTTCTTATTTTGTTTTGATTTATTATATTGCAGTGTATAAAAACACGCGGGAAGCCACCAAAAGTTGGTGAGGATACTCATTTCAAAATGAGCATTCCGTATACCAAGTTTTATGAGAATATTTCGGAATTTTATTAGCTCCTCAAGGTTATTTCTGCGGAGTGAATTATTCGAATTTCCTGTACACCTATAATATAAACTTAATTTTCTAGAATCATCATAGATAAATAAATACAAACATTCAGGTCTTCTACTGAATAGCCTAATTAATCATACTACAATACCCCTATGAATATTTTCAAAATTACCGAAGTACCTGACTAGCAATTTTGAATAGGTTTTTCTAAGTATTTGTAACCATCTTTCTGTTTACACTTTTTACACAATTTGTCATTTATTTATTTCTTCTATTCGTATTTTATTTAATAAACGTGTAAATTTTTTTAAATATATTTAAATCTAATAAGTTATATTAAAAATGGGGAATGTGTTTCTTATTCATTCTGGAATGTTTTGATGAATGTTACTTAAAGTAAAAGCTCATGACATTAATCAATGAAATTGAAAATAATCGTCATCTATGAAAATTGGATTGAAAAATATTTGTTTTTATTTACTTGTATTGTGTATTAAGTAGAATTAGACTATTGTTATACTCGTCAAATTCAGGTTTTTACTAATAATATAAATGTCATGCTTCATTGCAAAAAAGTTTCTATGTAGAAACTGATATTTGTTTCAAAACTAGTTATTGAATAAGTTTGTTAATAAAATTAATGTTATTTTTAAACAGCAAATCTAATAAATTGTTTGAGAATAGACTATTCACAACTGAATCGTGGAAATTTCTTATCATTTATTTTGTAAGCAGCCTTTTTAAAGACAGGTTTGCATGGTGATATTGTTGTTGGGTTAATTCTTAACTTAACAAAAAATTACAAAATTTAGTGAGAAATTCTTTGAATTTAGAGGATTTATGATTCCCAAAAATTCAGCTGATATCAGGATCTACGTAATTCTCGTTCTGGTGTATTCTCTTGAGTTGTCTGACTAATGTAATTTTTTCCGAGTAATGAGTGTAACAAACATTTTCTAAAAAAAGATTTCCTCGTTATTATTACTAGTCTATGTATATTTTAAGCAGTTTAAATATTAATGATTAACACTATTGTTTCGTATTTCGTTATTTTCAATATGAGAATGAAAAGGTCTATCACGTCCCGAATTAAGATAGTAGAGACAAGGCCGCATTTAAATATTTTTCTAAGGTGATAAGCCCCAAAATTGCCCCCCCTCCCCTTTCTATCACTTGACCCTGGAAAGGTAATTGGCAAATTTATTCTTAGTTCTAAACCAGCTGGTGAAAAATTCAGAAATATTTAGTATTTCGGATGTTATATAGGTAGATACATCATGAAATTGAATATGGTTACTTAAGTTACTATACCAAATTCAGTTAAGTTTGATAAAACTGAGAATATAACAATTTAGGGAAAATAAATTTTTTATTATAGCTATATCAATAAAGTATAAATTTTTGATACATTTACTCATATTTGAAATAAAATAAATTTAACTGTTCTCGATATGTTGTCTCAGATTTTCTTGAGTATTGCGGCGAATGAGATTTTTAATGTTCTTTGTGGTTCAATTGAAGTGCTTCTTGAATAAAGAATATTTGACGAATTTCAGTGTAAAAAGCAGTTTTTTATGAGCTTGTCCCGACTAATAAAGAAGAAAGGGCGAAAAAAATATATTGTTTTATTAGGAGTGAAAGTGATACTTTTTATGACTAAACGTTCAGGCGACAATTTTAGTCAAGCCACAGTGCTTTTCTCCGAATAAAACATGCGATTTTTTCCGCAAACGGTGTCCAAATGATAGAATTAAGATAATATTTTTAAAAAAGATTAGATGTAAAAAAACCTAAAACTAGATTGCTTTGCTTCCTGGTTTTGTAGGTATCAAGGCAACACAAATTTGACAATTCAACAAAATAATTGTCAGAAATATTTAAGGTCACTTATCTAGGGCTCTGCGTTTTTGGTAAGTACCCGAGTATTAAGAAATAACTTGTAGTAAAATATATGAAATTTTTCTTACAGATTACATTATGTCGGATTCGGAAACCAACTGTACGCCGCCCGACGTTCTTGAAATTTCTTTGAGCGTACAAAAAAGTGTACTTTTTTGTACGCTCACGGCCGGACAAAAAAGTAGAAACAAAATGACTTCAAACTTCAACATTGAGAACTGAGGTTAAAAAACTCGTCATTTTTTGACGTTTGCGGAAAAATGAATATTTCGATGTATATAGGTAACGACCTTCCTGTCCATCTCTGGCTGCGACACTGAAAGGACATTTCGTCAAGGATGTTGTTTGGGAGGTATATCGAAATAATCATCAGTCACGCAATTTCAATATGAGAATGAAAAGGTCTATCACGTCCCGAATTAAGATAGTAGAGACAAGGCCGCATTTAAATATTTTTCTAAGGTGATAAGCCCCAAAATTGCCCCCCCTCCCCTTTCTATCACTTGACCCTGGAAAGGTAATTGGCAAATTTATTCTTAGTTTTAAACCAGCTGGTGAAAAATTCAGAAATATTTAGTATTTCGGATGTTATATAGGTAGATACATCATGAAATTGAATATGGTTACTTAAGTTACTATACCAAATTCAGTTAAGTTTGATAAAACTGAGAATATAACAATTTAGGGAAAATAAATTTTTTATTATAGCTATATCAATAAAGTATAAATTTTTGATACATTTACTCATATTTGAAATAAAATAAATTTAACTGTTCTCGATATGTTGTCTCAGATTTTCTTGAGTATTGCGGCGAATGAGATTTTTAATGTTCTTTGTGGTTCAATTGAAGTGCTTCTTGAATAAAGAATATTTGACGAATTTCAGTGTAAAAAGCAGTTTTTTATGAGCTTGTCCCCGACTAATAAAGAAGAAAGGGCGAAAAAAATATATTGTTTTATTAGGAGTGAAAGTGATACTTTTTTATGACTAAACGTTCAGGCGACAATTTTAGTCAAGCCACAGTGCTTTTCTCCGAATAAAAACATGCGATTTTTTCCGCAAACGGTGTCCAAATGATAGAATTAAGATAATATTTTTAAAAAAGATTAGATGTAAAAAAACCTAAAACTAGATTGCTTTGCTTCCTGGTTTTGTAGGTATCAAGGCAACACAAATTTGACAATTCAACAAAATAATTGTCAGAAATATTTAAGGTCACTTATCTAGGGCTCTGCGTTTTTGGTAAGTACCCGAGTATTAAGAAATAACTTGTAGTAAAATATATGAAATTTTTCTTACAGATTACATTATGTCGGATTCGGAAACCAACTGTACGCCGCCCGACGTTCTTGAAATTTCTTTGAGCGTACAAAAAAGTGTACTTTTTTGTACGCTCACGGCCGGACAAAAAAGTAGAAACAAAATGACTTCAAACTTCAACATTGAGAACTGAGGTTAAAAAACTCGTCATTTTTTGACGTTTGCGGAAAAATGAATTTTTCGATGTATATAGGTAACGACCTTCCTGTCCATCTCTGGCTGCGACACTGAAAGGACATTTCGTCAAGGATGTTGTTTGGGAGGTATATCGAAATAATCATCAGTCACGCAATGGATATTTCTCTAAGAGTTCACATTTCCGAACCAGTGGTTACTTTGCGTAGGTTGTGTTCGATCGGACTATATATCCTGCCCGTTTTTATCGTGTAAAACAAGTAATAACTATATGTTTCAGTTTGTTTCTACAGGGGTCCTCGATTTTCTTTTTTTTTCGGGCCGATATTTACGATTATATCCCTGCGATATCAGAAATCAATAAAACTATTCCAAAGAATATCATTGCCTATAAATCAGTTTTATTCATGTTTGTAATTGCGTGTAAGATGGAAGTTTGTCCGTTAATAAATTGCGGCTGGAAATCAAGGCTACCTTCAAACACGTACCGGCCGTTCGTGCCTGCCAAAAAAAAGAAAGAGTCCTCTGGATATTTACAGTTTCTCTTTGAAAAAACTGTCTGATAAACAAGCTCTCTACGAATGACTGTTACTGAGGAGCATTTTGAAATTTGAGTCAACGAAATTCAAACGCCTCGGATTCAAGTGGTCACATTTCTCATTTTCATTTAACAATATTCATTTGACGGTTACACTGCTCGTTTGGTGAAGTTGATAATATTTTTGACTTAATTTATCAATGAAGAGAATGATCTTCCTTTTCATTACAATCTCAACTTCAAATCAAATTCTGCAATGCCTAAATGCAAAAGCTTTTTAGCGAATGAAATATTTGTTTAATTTTCTAGAAATAAGTTTTTTTGGAACGAAGTTCCCTTTCGCAGTTAGGACTTGCCGTAAGCTGTATTCGTGTATGTATAAGAGTTAAGCAAGTTGTCCGAGTCATAATACTCATGCCCTCTCTTAAACAAACGTTGTTTTTTAGTCGTATTTTATCCCATAAAATACATACTATTCCAGTGTATCGAAGGAAAGCAGTCAGGTGCAGGAGTATTTTTCTATCCGTTTTAGACCTCCTGAACCACGATTCTCGAAAATATTTTCATGTCTAATATATATATATATATATATATATATATATATATATATATATATATATATATATATATATATATATATATATATATATATATATATATATACTTATTTATACACTCACCGACTTAAAATTCAGGACAGCAAAAATTTTGATGAAATTTGATGTATGATAACTTTTTTCTCCATAGTCCGATTTAAATGTTTTTTTCTTCAAATTGTAGATAAATTTTTCTTGTTTGAGTAATGTTATTCAATTTTGAAAAAAAAAGTTCACATGTAGAAAAATAAAGGAAAATGGCTAAGAACTATTTTTTCCTAAAGTTTATAACACTCTGTAGAGTAATTCTGCGAGATAAACTCCAGTGTATATATTTTTCTGCAGAATCTGATTCATTCTTAATATTTTGCTTTTTAATTCGTCCGGATATCGTTCTCGGTTGAAGAGATACGAATTTTTTAAGAAAACAATTACACATTTTGCAACAATGATGGTTTGTTTTGGAATCTTTCGGTTTCCTCATAGAAACTTACTCCGCATTCGTTAACTAGTTCTATCTGACATTTCGAATATTGGAAACATTTGGCTTGTGAATTCCGTATCTACTTTTCATTTCGCGATGCCTTTGTCATCCGAAGATTCAGCTAGAGCTGTTGCTCTTCATGATGTTGGTTATTCCTACAGAGAAGTGGCGAATATGATGTGTTTCACAAAATCTAGCGTGGAAAGAGCCGTGGCAAGATTTTGAGAGACCGGAAGTTATGGTAGAAGACATGGATCTGGAATAAATCGTGCTACTTCTGTCGTTGATGATCGCTTTATAAGGGTCTCAGTTTTAAGAAATCGACATACCAGTGCGGTAGAGATAAGGAATGAACTTGAAATAGTCCGTCAAGTTAATATCAATGAAATTACAATAAGAAGAAGACTCACTGAAGCGAACTTAAGTGCCAGAAGACTGGCAACAGGACCTCAGCTCCTCAGACAGCATCGAGTGAATAGACTTTTCTGTCTTAGACTTTTACATTGCAAAATGTGTAATGTTTTCTTAAAAAAATCGTATCTCTTCAACCGAGAACGATATCGGGACGAATTGAAAAGGAAAATATTAAAAATGAATCAGATTCTGCAGAAAAATATATACACTGGAGTTTAGCTCGCAGAATTACTCTACAGGGTGTTACAAACTTTATGGAAAAATAGTTCTTAGCCATTTTCCTTTAAATTTCTACATGTGAACTTTTTTTTTTCAAAATTGAATAACATTGCTCAAACTAGAAAAATTTATCTACATTTTGAAGAAAAAAACATTTAATTCGGACAATGGAGAAAAAAGTTATCATACGTTAAATTTCATCAAAATTTTGGCTGTCCCGAATTTTAAGTCGGTGAGTGTATATATATAGGTATATATATATATATATATATATATATATATATATATATATATATATATATATATATATATATATATATATATATACAGGGCTATTCAAATTCGGGTCTATGGATGGGGATTTCGATAACGGTAAGAGATAGACGGATGGCTAAATGGGGACAAAGTTGCATATGTCAGAGTTCAATTATATGGGTAAAATAATCTGATCTAGCACTTTCAGTTCTGGAGTTGTATAGGAAAAATTGAAAATGTCGAAATTTTTCTTTTGCCTATTTCTTTTCATTTCAGGAATTTTTTTAAAAAGATTGTCGCTTTGCCATTGCAACTTTTTGTAGGCTATCCAAAAATCTGAATAAAAATTATATACACAGGGTATCGTGTAAATTGGGCCACCCTCAACTTTTAATTTTCAAATACGGACCTGTATTTTGAATTGCATTTTTTTGAATACCAAGAGCCATGTTTCATGTTGTCGTAGTATTTCCATCTGAATTGCAGAGTGTTTTGGAAATAATGAACTATTAACAGTAAAATTTCAACATTTTTAAAAAAATTTCAGCTGTAATTGAAAAAAAATATAATTTTTTTCAATATTTGCCAGTTTTCCATAGCAACTTTTTGTGGCATATCAAAATATCTGAATGACATGTATATACAGGGCATCGTACACATTGGGCCACCCTCAACTTCTCGCTTTCAAATAAGGACCTGTATTTTTATTGCATTTCTTCAGATGCCAAGAGTCATGTTTCATATAGGCGTTTCATTTTTATCGAAATCATAAAGTGTTTTGGAAATATCGAACTAATACCAGGCATTCTATACCTTATTCTATGATTTTTTTCTAAAATTACAGCTGAAATTAAAAAAAAATGTTGAAATTTCACTGGTAATTGTTCAATACTTCCAAAATACTCTGTAATTCAGATGAAAATACTATTACAATATGAAACATGACTCTTAGCATTAAAAAAAATGCAATTAAAAATACAGGTCCGTATTTGAAAACTAAAAGTTGAAGGTGACCCAATTTATACGATACCCTGTATATAATTTTTATTCAGATATTTGGATAGCCTACAAAAAGCTGCAACGGCAAAGTGACAATTTGTTTTAAAAAATTACTAAAATAAAAAGATATAGGCAATAGAAGAATTTCGACATTCTCGATTTTATCTGTATAACTCCAGAACTAAAGAAGCTACATCAGATGTTTTTTATTCATATAATTGACCTCTGAAATATGCAACTTTGCCCCCCTTTACCTAACCCTGTATATCTTACCGTTATCGAAATCCCCATGCATAGACTCGAATTTGAATAGCCCTTAATATATATATATATATATATATATATATATATATATATATATATATATATATATATATATATATATATATGTATATTTTGGTTCATTTGAAATAACTTTCACAAGTACAAAAACGTCAGTTTAGGACAAGACTATATCAGAGGTGGGATCAAATTATTCTAATTTAACCTTGTCGCCATACACGGGGTGATCTTTCATTAATGACTGGCCAAATTTGAATCTAAGGCATTCTCCCCAATTAGTAAAGTGTAAGGGCCCAAAGTTCCGACTTGTGAATCTGCCTTCGACCGAGTTCATGACAGGTCGGGGTCGAGTGTCCTATTTGAATAGTTCAGTGTTAAGTATAACTTACGACGCCTTGTAATCGACGTGTCGCAGTCATGTTAAAACTGAGAGAAATTCGACCTTATCTGATTAAGCACCGAAGCTCAGAGATTATTTATTGTTTTATTTCACGAAAAAAAAATGGTTTAATTTCGTAATTTATCTTACTACTTAAAAAGGTGAAAATTTTCATGAATATAAAACTCATCTTGTTTGTAACAAACGACAAAAGCTTTGATTTCAATTAAAACTCCCTGATTTTTAAATCCGATAAGATTCAAATATCTGAAGGAGTTACTTTTTTAAAAGAATAATCTCTTGTCGCATGAGCTTGGTTCGTTCTTGGTTCGCGCCCCTAGAGGACAGGGGGATAATTTTAATTGTTTTAAAGCGCTAAAATTTTTGTACCAACATTAAGTGTGATACAAAATTATCTTTTTTTATATTGAGGAAGTCGATAGGTACTTGGTGGAAATGAAATAACATCATTATAAATATAATATGTAGAATGCTAGATGAATTCAAGATTATTCAAATAGTAAATCACGTTTCAACAAGATATCAGCGAAATATCAATTAACTAGAACTTTTAAGATATGTTTGGTAGTATTTTAAGTGCAACAAAATTCTTCGTATTTAAGTCAAATAGAATTGTGAAAATTTAATACATATTTTATTATTACGACATTTTGAATGTTTATTAATATTCTGAAGAAGTCGGGGTTAATCAAAGATCAGATTTATATGTTTTCTGAAAGGGGACATACCTATAGTCAATACTACTCTTCAATGATACATAAATATTGATGAAACAACAATTGTTAGTCTGCGGTGCCGGTGAATTCCTTAGAGCCAAATAACCATAATTCTTCAGCCCAGATGAAATAGGATTAGAACATTGACTCTGTTTCAACTTTTTCAGCTATGAAAACTAGAAATCTTCCGTGTATTCACGTGGAGATAAAAGACATTTCAAAAGTAAGTCCTCATCTAATAGTGAAAGAAATAAAATTAAATACAGTTAATAATGCTATAATATGAGTAGACGTTAAGATTTTATGCTATTTGCAGAGCATCATTTTGCTGAAAGCTTCGACAGGTAAAGAAAATGGAACTCCATCCAAATACTAAAATCTCACTTTGTGGATCATTTTCCTTGTAGCTGAATAGGCATCTCAGCTGAAATATACTTCACTATACCCAAACATTTGTGGGTTATATCTTAAGTGCAATAATGTGGAAAGAATAGAATATATTCTTATTTTCCAGAATTATTTAGTTATTCGATGCATGATATACATATAGGTATATATATATATATATATATATATATATATATATATATATATATATATATATATATATATATATATATATATATATATATATATATATATATATATATATATATATATATATATATATATATATATATATATATATATATATATATATATATATATATATATATATATATATATATATATATATATATATATATATATATATATATATATATATATATATATATATATATATATATATATATAATAATAATAATAACGTTCATTATAAATGAAATAAATATGCCATTACGAACATTTCAGTTTCATATAAAATGTACATAATAATTTATCAATTATGAATGTAAATAAACAAGATACACTGCAACCCACAAAAGCATTGCCAGAGCGTGGGTTGGATTATTCCCAACTAAATATTACACTTCATTGGCCTCAAACTGTCAAATCTCAAGCATCCAGAGACACCATCCGATAAAGTAAACATATCTTCATCCTATCAATCTGCCCTAACTCCTCTGGACTGTTTCCTTAGATATTTTTTTGTTCCGATTATAAATAAACTCCTGGTTGACGAAGATCTTATTTCTACTGAAAGAAAGGTATATAGCCTATTTCCCAAATATTCAAGAGATCGGAGCCTTTGAAAAATTTGTTTTATTCTGCGTGACACAACTGGTCAAATAGTCATGATTGATATAATTTAACTGCATTGTTTCCACATATCCTATACGCCTCAGACGGATAAGTATTCGGTTTGAAGAGCATTAGCCTAAGAAACCTCTTTTGAATTCTTTCCAATTTAATTACATGCCATTTCGTGGCTAAGGCCCATATCAGATTTGCATGAGTCGATCTATTTTCCACCAGAGCACAATAAATCATCTTCAATCTTGGCAGGTCTAGGACACGTCTAGAATCCGAAAATTTTGCTATATATATATATATATACCTATATATAATATATATATATATATATATATATATATATATATATATATATATATATATATATATATATATATATATATATATATATATATATATATAAAGATAATGATATGCTGGGAAATTATGATTTGATGATTAACCAAATCACCCTCCAACAGAGACGAATTGCCATTCGTTCTTCAAAAGAATATTCGATACCCATGCCACACACGATAGACACCCTAATCTCTTTTGCTCTTCAATGAGCTCATGAGTAGTGGCCCGTTCATCGATCAACTGGACAGACTCTCTAGTGTTTCCATTGTGTGTTACACGGATGTTGAATTTTCACACATCTTCTTGGAAGGCTGAATAGGAATTGCATGTCGTCCAGTCTCGTGGAATTAGCACTGTTGGAGAGGGTTGAATGAAATTTTTGATCAGTACATTACGACATCTGCCTCCAGCAGCCTGTTTTTGGGGTAGCACGAAGCTATCAAAATATAGCATCTTCAAATTTTGAGGAAAGAAGTTGTGAGGAAGTGTGTGACCGGCGACAAAAGATTTTTTATGAACAATTTAAGCCTTGCAGGAGTTGTGCACTCATGAACCCCATCAAAATGGCGTGAGACGTTGAAAAATTTGTACGTGGATTGTGTTGATGTTGAGGAGTTCCTTTTTGTATTAAAAATATTTTCTCCTTTTTGTGGTTTTCGAGGTTTCATGTGCCTTTTTAGCTTCTATAGATTGAGTGGGTGGTTTGATATTTGGTACGCAGATTTTGGTGGATTTTAAACTTTTGCTCACCTGCACAGCACTTTCAAATTGATTTAGAGGCTCAATAATTTGGTCATGGTGGTCATGCTTTTTTATATTTTTTATTAGAAAAAAAATTAAGGAAAAGGAAATATTTGTTTGAAATGAAAAATAATAATTAAAATTTATTTTTTCACTGACAAAAATGGGACCACCATATTGTACTTCATATGCAATAGGCGAGCTTGTTAAACAGAGCGACTATTCCAAAAATAGATAGTTACTAACAACAATTATTGGATGAAAAAAACTACTTATATTCCATAGCTAACTTATATATTATATAATAAATTGGAAGAATAACGTAAAATGATGACATAAAACTTTCCACTGGAAAGGGATTTGAATATGCGAAGATGATAAAACGACAACAACAGCATCAGGTATAATTTCATGCTTCCTGATTTTGATGAACGATTTGAGGGAATTTCCGTATTTTATAATTGAATTTAGGATATATTTAATATTAATTGAATTTCGAAGCATAATTAGAAAGGTAATAGATTTTCCGTCCGAGTTTAATTACAAAAACTGATGCAAACCCCTCAGACAGGTCGCTCATTCTAATTAATCAAAATTTCCGTTTTTATGCGCCTTGACGTCAAATGAATGAACAAAGCTGACATCACTGAACTTTATTGCAAATAGAGTTGATCATTATTGTATATCAAGTGGGAAAATAGTTTAGAAATTATATTAACATTGAATTTTCCAGATTTATGATTTAAAAAACAAATTCAGATTTTAGGTAGGTACGTATATGAAAAAACTTAAATGAAATATATATCTATATTATTCAAGTGACACAAGCTGATGTTGGCAATAATTATCAGCGACTGAGACTTATGGTTTTTCTCGAATTTTTTTTTCATCGGTTATACTGATAAGTATTTTTTATTTATCCCAGATAATTTTCAAGACATTTTCATTTAGTTAACGCTTAATTATAATTCACCATCACAACAATGCTGTAACCGGAGAAATATAATCAATGTTAAAAAATTAGTTTCTTCACTAATTTTTCCTGTCCCTGATTGTCATTATACGAATAGATAGTAGATTATTTGTAAACAATACAATCAATTTTCCACTTCAAACTTGTATGTAAACTATATATATATATATATATATATATATATATATATATATATATATATATATATATATATATATATATATATATATATGAATATAAAGAAAAAACTTTGTATAGAGTGTATAAATCAATTTTATCTAAATTAGCAGAGCGCTTTCGACATATTTGTCATCTTCAGTGCAACCTGAAAAGTAAACACTCTAATTGAACTAAATATTATGTAATTAAAATTGATGTTAATAAAAATGGTTCTGAAATTTGGAAAAAGGTTCAACAATTTAGAGTACTCACTTTGTCAGGATACAGGAAGGAATCAATCAGAAGAAACAGAACAAGACATAAAACACACATCAGTTAAAATCATTTAGGATTAATCCAGTGAATCAATACATGGTAAATAAATTAATAAATTAATAAAATTGGACATGTGGACTTGTCTCCGCAATCTCTATCAGTCAACGCCAAACAAACAACACACCAACCCAAGGCAGCAAAACAAACTAAATAATGAAAACTAAGGTGACAACCTAACAAAATAAATTTAAGGTTAATGAAGGAAAATCGTGAAAAGGATCTAAAGCAAACTTTTATGGAGAGGAATGAAATCTCTGTCTAGTTTTACCTGAGAATTTAAACAAAGATCATTGTTAAGACGTTCTTTGGAAATCTCCAGTTCTTCGAACAAATCCAGTCTAAGAAAATTTCTGTCACTAATTTGGTGTAAAATTCTAGAGTTACTATCTGGGCTGAAATTATGATTATTAAACCTTAAGTGATTACCGAAAGATGAAGTATCTGGCTTTTTTAAATGTTCATTAATACGAGTTATAAGAGGCCTACAGGTTCGACCTATATAGGAAGCAGAACAATCAGAACAGTTAAGCCTATAAACACCACTCTTTTTAAGTTTGTTAATTCTATCTTTGGAATTCACTAACAAGTCACTCAACCTGTTGCAAGACTTAAGGGAAATTTTTTTATCCGGAATGATTTTTTGAATGAATTTAGAAATGTCATTACACAAGTTCAGATCAAAAAAGGGCATGGAAAAATATTTGTAACTAGGGGAAACATCAGAAGTAGCGCTAAAGGCTAGTTTTCTGTCCCTTCTGTATTTAAATTTATGAATTAACTTATTGATTATTGAGGGTTGATAGCCATTGTTAACAGCAATCTGCTTTATAATGTTCACTTCATCATTATATTTAGCTTGGGTTAAAGGTGTATTTAAAAGTCTGTTGACGTAACAATTGAAGGCAGCCATTTTATGTTGTATAGGGTGATTAGAATTGGACGGGATCACATGGTCTGTCTGAGTAGGTTTCCTACAAATCGAGAACTCTAATTTGTTGCTAGTTTTTGTGATAGTTAAGTCCAAAAAATTCAGCTGATTATCACAAAAACTAGCAACAAATTAGAGTTCTCGATTTATAGGAAACCTACTCAGACAGACCATGTGATCCCGTCCAATTCTAATCACCCTATACAACATAAAATGGCTGCCTTCAATTGTTACGTCAACAGACTTTTAAATACACCTTTAACCCAAGCTAAATATAATGATGAAGTGAACATTATAAAGCAGATTGCTGTTAACAATGGCTATCAACCCTCAATAATCAATAAGTTAATTCATAAATTTAAATACAGAAGGGACTAGCCTTTAGCGCTACTTCTGATGTTTCCCCTAGTTACAAATATTTTTCCATGCCCTTTTTTGATCTGAACTTGTGTAATGACATTTCTAAATTCATTCAAAAAATCAATCCGGATAAAAAAATTTCCCTTAAGTCTTGCAACAGGTTGAGTGACTTGTTAGTGAATTCCAAAGATAGAATTAACAAATTTAAAAAGAGTGGTGTTTATAGGCTTAACTGTTCTGATTGTTCTGCTTCCTATATCGGTCGAACCTGTAGGCCTCTTATAACTCGTATTAATGAACATTTAAAAAAGCCAGACACTTCATCTTTCGGTAATCACTTAAAGTTTAATAATCATAATTTCAGCCCAGATAGTAACTCTAGAATTTTACACCAAATTAGTGACAGAAATTTTCTTAGACTGGATTTGTTCGAAGAACTGGAGATTTCCAAAGAACGTCTTAACAATGATCTTCGTTTAAATTCTCAGGTAAAACTGGACAGAGATTTCATTCCTCTCCATAAAAGTTTGCTTTAGATCCTTTTCACGATTTTCCTTCATTAACCTTAAATTTATTTTGTTAGGTTGTCACCTTAGTTTTCATTATTTAGTTTGTTTTGCTACCTTGGGTTGGTGTGTTGTTTGTTTGGCGTTGACTGATAGAGATTGCGGAGACAAGTCCACATGTCCAATTTTATTAATTTATTAATTTATTTACCATGTATTGATTCACTGGATTAATCCTAAATGATTTTAACTGATGTGTGTTTTATGTCTTGTTCTGTTTCTTCTGATTGATTCCTTCCTGTATCCTGACAAAGTGAGTACTCTAAATTGTTGAACCTTTTTCCAAATTTCAGAACCATTTTTATTAACATCAATTTTAATTACATAATATTTAGTTCAATTAGAGTGTTTACTTTTCAGGTTGCACTGAAGATGACAAATATGTCGAAAGCGCTCTGCTAATTTAGATAAAATTGATTTATACACTCTATACAAAGTTTTTTCTTTATATTAATAATCACAAGTGTATTCAGCTCACTACATTAATAAATATATATATATATATATATATATATATATATATATATATATATATATATATATATATATATATTCTGATATATTTATATCTTTATAAAGTATATTGCTGAATTTACGAATACTTGTACTCTCCTGAATTCATCATCACTATCCCCAAATCGTACGAAATAACTTTGACAATCCATTATATTATTATTAAATTATGAGTCAGCGCTACGGGCCAAGAAGGCCCATGGCTTGATTGTAAGATTTTTTCCATTCTTTTCTGTTCATTGCTTTTCTTCACCAGTCCCGTATTCTCAGCTCCTGTATATCCATTTCCACCACTTGAATTCACTTCGTTCTTGGTTTTCTTCTTCCTCATCCTTTCTCTGGACATGACTTGTTTTGTTGGTCTTTCCTCTTCTAATCTAGCTATATGCCCCAACCACCTCATCTTTTGTGCTCTCACTATGTAACTTATAGATGGATCTTCATACAATTTACTTATTTCTTCATTTGTTCTCCTTTTCCAAACTTCCCCCACCTTCTTTCCGCCATATATTTTCCTCAACACTTTTCTTCCGAATATTTCTAGCGACTATCTTTCTTTCAGATTTAATTTCCATATTTCACAGCCGTAAATAACCACAAGCCTTATTATTGTTTTATATACTTTTTTTTTACATTCCTTGAGACAGTTTTAGATTTTATGATATGAAACACTCTTCCCATACTTTTCGCACCTTTCCCTATTTTTTTTCGTATTTCATCTTCCTCTCTACCATTATCTGTTGTTGTTACTCCCAAATAATTGAACTTGCTTACTTTTTCGAAATCGTATTAAGTCCCTTCAACATTTATTTCAAAATTTTAGAGGTTATTTTCTGTTTTGTCTACTACCATGAATTTTGTTTTTCTTCATTTATTCTTAATCCGTTTTTTCTTGCTGCTCTAATCTTTGTACACCATCTTCTAGGTTTAATTTTGTTCTTGCAAGAACTACAACATCGTCAGCATAAGCCATTACTTGTATTTTCTGAGAATACCTAGATTAATCCATGTAATTATTGTATTCTACTTTCCTTTAAGGCAGAGTCTAACACTTGAACAGGGTCCCGTTGCCCTAACTTCGAAACTTTATGATACGTTTTCATTAATTACTACCTTGTAATTCGTTTCTGACAGAGTAATTTTTTTTTACCAGCCTTATTAGCTTCCATTGTACTCCCATTTTCTTCAGAGCCTGATATATTTCTTCTCTTTTGACAGTGTCATATGCCTGCTTGAAGTAAATGAACAACGCATATAGAGGCATGATCTGATCCACACAATTATCTACTACTTGTTTTGGAATGAAAATTTGGTCTGTAACTGATCTATTTCTCCTAAATCCGCATTGGTACTGTCCTATTTTCTGTTCCATTACTTCATTTACTCGGTTCTCAACCGCTACCGCCGTAAACTGTGTCCATGAGGGCAATTCCTCTGTAATTGTCGCAACTTATTACATTGCCTTTTTTATGTATAGGACATAATATTGATTCTTTCCATCTTCTAGGCATACTCTCTTTCTTCCATACTCTCAATATCAGCTTGTAAACATTTTATTCCAAACGTTGCCCTCCTGCTCTTAACATTTCTGCAGTAATTCCATTTTCTCCTGGGGCTTTGTTATTTCTAAACTCGTAAATAATTTTAATGATTTCTTCTAAAGTCGGCGTTATATCTTGTTCATCCTCTTCTTAACCTTTTTATTCTGAGATTCTATTTTATTTAGGTAATCATGAGATAATAACAAGGCTTGAGTGTAACGAAGTGAATACGAGAGGTTATTCGCATTATGACGCAGTCACATACGAATACAGCTGAAGCACACGCCTAGTCAATTTTATGTTTACCTTTCATTCGCCAAGTTTCTTATGGTAATGTGCAATAAGGACTTCTTTCTGAAGATTGTTTCATTAAATGAATTTTCACTCGATTCTTTCTAGGGAATAGTTGACAAAGGTATCAACAACGTAATTTTTGATGTGAAACATCTATAGGCGAGGGGTAAACCTGATTGTTGGCTTGGCGATACAGGCCTTGGCGACGTATCGTATGTAATGGAATATATGTACTATACGTAATCCTTATTTTATGGAACAAATTTTTGATGCTTTATCTTTTTATCATGCCATATCTGATTCCTGTCGTAATCTGTTCTTTTATGCATATAACTTATACAGAATAATTTCGATGTTTCACATCTGCCAGACTTTTCTCATATTTTTAGACGTATTTTATCCCATAAAATACATACTATTGCAGTGGATTGAAGGAAATCAGTCTGGTGCGGGAGTATTTTTCCCATCCGATCTAGACCTCCTAGACCACGATTTTCGAAAAATTGTTCATGTCTGGTATATATATATATATATATATATATATATATATATATATATAAATATATATATATATATATATTAATATATATATATATATATATATATATATATATATATATATATATATATATATATATATATATATCCCTTTCAGGGCAACTGGTTAGCTAAGACCACAGTTTGTTAGTCATGAGTAAAACTGCTCGTTGGCTATTTCAGTATACCAGTGTGTTTAGTGGGTTGTCTAACATAGCAAAATTTGACGTGTTGATCGAAGACAGACCGAAATAAGTCGAAGCGCGTATAACGTGCATTTGTTTATTATAGTTGGACACTACTTATGCATTTTCATGAATATATTGAACGTAAATGTTTCCTTTTTTTCGAAATTACTAATTTTGTTGGGGTCTCCTGAAGTGACCACTGGCCACTTACGTAATCGTGTTATCTTATTTTAGTTCTGAAAAAGCAAGTTTGGAGTACCTACCTACTGAATAGGCTTGTCAATTTTCGAAAGGACCAACCCGGGAGATTTTTTTTAAGGAGTTTAGTAGGGAGGGGTTGAAGAAAATGTCAATCATTTATTTATTTTTAATTTATATATACCTACTCTGCTTCTAATATCTGACAGATTTTTACCACAAAATCATAATCTTTAAAAATCGAAGTTAGATTAGTAGAGCGCGGTTGCGTATAATTTTAAAAAACTGGGGAAATTAGCCACCCTGGGAAGTCGGGAGGTTGACCATTATTACCGGAGTCATCCGGGCAATCCGGGAGGGTCGGGAACCCAATAACTGAATATTTAGAAAATCTTCATGCAGATGAGTTCTATGATTTGTAAGAAATGTTCAGCGTGCAAACTAGAATTGTGTTTGAAACAAGACAAAAACTGTTTCATGTTATATTACGCAAAATAGGTTATATTGTTTGGTTATATGTTCCTACTGGTTATGTGGAGTGACCACATCCTGCAGGATAATCCTTGTGTTTTTTCATCTCTTCTTCAAGTATCTCCAATAAACCATTATCAAACCATACATAATATTTTTTCCACAAAAAAATTATTTTGGCCAGAAAGGGATATATATATATATATATATATATTATATATATATATATATATATATATATATATATATATATATATATATACCTATATATATATATATATATATATATATATATATATATATATATATATATATATATATATATATATATATTATATATATATATATATATATATATATATATATATATATATATATATATATATATATAATATATTAGACCTGTGTCGATCGTGATTGATCGAATATTTTTGATTCGATCGCAACCTATACACGAGTGATCGAATCACGAATTTCTAAAAGACCCGATCTTATTTAACCCGATCCCAATTTACTTGACAAGACTAACCAAATTGCACTTTATTTTCATATGTTTTTACACAACAGTATATAACTAATTGCTTGCTGATACAATCGTTTACAGTTTACATGCTTTCATTCATCGCACTCTTTATCGTGTTGTTTTGAATTTTGACACGTAATCCAAAAGCAACCGATTTTTTCAGGAACGCTCGCGTAGAAGAGTCGCGACATGTCGATTTCTCAGTCTTTTGGGTCGCGAACTCGATCGATCGCGTCGTGATCGAGATCGAATTCAGTTTGAGATCGAATCAGTGACATGCTGATATATTCGTTACAAACCGCGACCGGCGACCGGTGACCCAAATGATCGAAATGATCGAATCTTTTTAACTCAATCACCATACGAGTGGGTCATGATCGACCCGGGTCTCGACAAATGATCGATCGACACAGGTCTAATATATATATAGATATATATATATATATATATATATATATATATATATATATATATATATATATATATATATATATATATATATATATATATATATGTATATATTTTTTGTCCGATACATATTAACATCTTCAGCGGCTCCCATCGAGCCGAACGAGCTGAAATTTGGTACTCGGGATTGTTTCCATTGCAGAATGACTATCAAAATTTGGGTAAATTTCTGCAACCGCCGCCATTTTTACGTAGATATTTCTAACTTTCATATAAATATCCTTTCCGGAGCATATTGACATCTCCAGCGGTTCGTATCACACCACATGAGCTGAATTATTTTCATCTGGAATTGTTTTCATTGCAGAACGAAACTATTAAAATTTGGTTGAATTTTTCCAACCGCCGCCATTTTTACGTAGATATTTCATGTTTTTTCATGGTTTTTGAAAATTTGCCGAACTCCACAGCTTCTCCAAATTGAGTTAGAAGGTTGAAGTTTGGTAAGTACATTTAGTTTATGTATACTTAATATTCTTTTTTGGATTCAATTCAACTCTTTTTCTCAACCGCGCTGCATTTCGTGCTGACTATTCCGTTCAAAATGCGTCTCGATCTGTTTCGCTATCAGTACGCGATGCACGTCGCGAATTTTTTTTTACGATAGAGATTTGCCATTTGGTATGTGTATTGAGTTGATGTTGAGGTACGTTTCTTCGTTGGTTTTAACTTTTTTCCTCAACCACGATGCACTTCGAGAAGTTTTTTTTTTGGAAAATAAATTATTTTCTACTTTTTAATTCGGTTTGCTTTTCAAGCGTGATTTTTCAAAATATAATTTTATTCGTTAGAATCGCATCATCTCGACGCGATGTATTTCGCGCGAAAAATACGACTTCAGTGATGGAGTTCTGTTGCCCACGAGTTTTTTCCCAAATATTCAATATTGATGTTCCTTCTCATGAGCTAAAAACTATACTTATAGGCTCTTGCACCGCATATTATTAGACTAAGTTTGATGATAAACCGAGATTAATTCGACATTTTCGATGGCACCAAAATATAAATTTAAGCCGTCTTAAACTCCGCATTAACCAAGTTTAGTTAAATGACGTTTTATAATAAAACGGTGCAAAAGCATGTAGATTACGAACATTTCTGTCTGAAATGACGAATATCCCTGCAAGAAATTTCACAGGAAAACATCATTCAAATTGAGCAGAGTTTCGAATATTCTTCCGAAATGCAACCCATCTCCGCTAACCGATTTTTCTGGCATTCCGTACAAGTTCGACAAAGTGGTGAGCTGAGTTTGGTATAAATACGTCCACAAATACGCCGCGATCTGGCTGGCTGGTGCGTGTTTGATTTCTCCTGGGAAATTATGCGGCTCATGTTGGATCGCCCTGCCCTTTGAGGGGTCCCGCCCGCCGAATCCTTGAAGCATAATCCACTTAAGGAAAATGTCTCCACAACATTTAGTCGTCTAATTGGAGGGAAAAAGTGGAAAACGTTATGTGAAGACGAATGAATACATCAAAAGGATCCATGGAGCGCCGTTGAGTTATTTTGCGCGAATGTGGAGTATATTAAATTTTCATCAGTTTTACGGAGCAGAAGAGAGTCATTATTCATTTTCGAAGTTCGAGAAGATTTAATAGTGAATTATGTACCTACTTTAACTAATATACTATCTTGTGTGAGGAATAAATCAAATTTTAGATTTATAATCCTATCTTTTTTATTGGAAATTGAATGAAGCAGATATCTCTTGACTCTGTAGATTTGTATTTTGTATTGTATTGTATTTATTACCAGTTCTTTTAAAAATATACAAAATACATAGCTTAAACACTAATATAAATGGTATATCCTCACAGAAGTAATCAAAGTTACCTGTGCGAGAGGTCGGTAATTAAATCTAAACTAAAAAATAATATAATTAACTCTATAAGTAACTTAAAAAACTAGGCTTTAAATGTTTTCTAAAAACCTTTTGTCATTTGTATTTTTTTTTAAATTTTATTTTCAATATTTTTTAGTTCATTATGTAATGCATTAAAGACTAGGATTGCTTTGATATAAGATCTTTTTTTACTTATTTTTAATGCTCTTTTTGGCAATTGTATAGATTTATTTCTAGTTGCACGTGTTGATTTTGAACATAATTCTGATAAAGTTACATAATGATATAGTAGAGATTCAAGTGAAAATTGTTGTTCTATTGTGCAAGGTTGATTTTCATATATGAAGTTATTTTTGTTGATTATTTTTAAAATTCTATTCTGCCTTCTTTGCAGCAAGGAGATTTGCGTGGAATAAGCTCCACCCCGGCCAAGCTATTATACCATAGTTGAGCACACTATTTAATATAAAGCGTAATAGACTATCATTAACGTTTTATGTTGCATTATTTTTGATAACTTAAAAAATATAAAAACCAAATATTTTGTTTTGTTTAATATATAGTTAACATGCAAATTCCAACTCAACCTATAGTCTACTATTAGACCCAGATATTGACAACTTTCAACTCTCTTAACTTCTTGATTACTTATTTTAACGTGCAATCTTTCAGGTACACTATCACAATAATTTCCAAAAGTTACAAATACAGTTTTATGAATATTCAACGACAATTTATTTAAAGCAAGCCAATCTCATATTTAACAAAACTAAATTTGAATTTACTACGTTTATTATCACAAAATATTTTGAAAAATATAACACTGCGATTGCAATTTCGGTCACTAGACCATCATCGGGCAGATTGAGTTAAGAACTGAGTACAGAATAATTATAGATTTGCGCTTACGGGTGGGAAAGGATTATTGCAGGTACCTAAATAGACAAGAGGAACATATTTCAAGAAGGGCTAATCGAGTGAATTTCACAAATTGGTACAATACAATGTTCTTAGAAAAGTCATTTTTGTTTAAATACACTAAATATAGGTGAATATATCAAGTCAATCTGGTCGTTCAGCAAGATATCTTTTGCATTATTATTGAGTTTAAAAATTTCTAATGATTCTAAGTAAGTTAGTTTGGTTCCTTTCGGTAATTTGTGCATGATTTGAAAATTATCTATTTGTGGAAATGGGTGGTGGTTTTCACGGCAATGATGTGAAAACGTTGAATCCGTTTTATTTTTCAAAAAAGATTGTTGGTGTTCTTTAAATCTTGTCTTGAACGATCGACCAGTCTGACCTATATATACTCCTTTACATACAGGACAAATCAACTTATAAACTCCTGAACTTTCAAATTTTGAAGTGATATCACTTCATAAGGAACTTGAGCTTGAGGAAGAACAGCGAAGAACTAAAAAATCAAGGAAGGATGCACAACAAGCAAGAAAAGATATATTTCAAAAATCTAGGACACTGGTTAAATAAAAAAAAAAAGGTTGCTCTCCAAGATAGGTCATCTACTGAAAGCGACTCCGAAAACGAGGAAACAGTGGGTACAGTCTACTAGGTGTATTAACTGGGCTCACTCAGATTGTACTGACGGTGGTCCATTTTTCGTCTGCATCAATTTTAATTCATATGACGAACTGGCCTGAAGGTATATAATCCATGTATTAAGTGTAAAGTATTGTGTACCAATTTACCCCAACTTAGTAACAACTTACCCCAAAACGGGGTAAGTTGTTACATCGTGCAATAAGCCAAAAACACAAAACTGTAACGAATGAAGGGCTACAAAAATTATATCTGTTACTTTTATCAGTTAGTAGTAGGACAAGTTCAAATCAAAATTGTAACAACTAGCCCCGGTCTCCCCTAACCATTATTCACCATTTCTACACAATTTGTCATTTATTTATTTCTTCTTTTCGATATAACGGAGAAATATATTGTATTATTATAGTCTGCATTTAGCATCTAAAGAAGATGAAGTTTCACCGAAACGTGTATAAATTGTTTTTATAAAACATTGTTTAAATATATTTTTTAAATTACATCATGTATCGGCCCAATCGATCCAAAAATTTATTAGTTGTTAATATAGAATGTTGATAACAAAAATATAAAGTTTTTTGAACAGTAAATGCTATAAGAATTAGAGAAACTGAATATTATCGTCAGCTCGAAAAATATTGTATTCAAATATGAGAACAAGCCTTTTTGAACAACTGTATATGTATCGTAGTTTATATATCCTATTTTATCAAGTTTATCCAGACTAGACACAAAAGAAAAATCGAAATATAGCGATTTAACTTATATATAAAATGACAAAAATAACGATTAAATCACTTCTTTCGTGTAACAATATCAATGTAGTTTCCCGAATCGAAAATTACATCAGAAACATGTTAAGAATAATGAATGAAAAGGCCATAAAAATTATGGCCATAATATATAAAATTAAGTGCGATAGTTGTGTAAAAACTTACATTTTTCAAATTCTATTCATCAAAATGGTAGACCTCTACCAAACAAATCATTTAATTACTGAGAACTATTCATTCAGCACAGACTATTAAACAGAAAGATTAAAGTTTAATGTCCTCGACTAAAATTCCCTAAATATTTTTATAGAAGCTTTTAGAAAATTGAGAGTGTATATAAATATGACATAATTTAAATATTTCTGTTATATATAGCAGTTCATTTCTAACGATTGAAGCTTTTTCGAGAACTCATTTATCGTTACTGTTTTTGGAATCTAGGAATATAATTAGGGTTACCATAATTTACTGAGGTCAAATCCGGACATGGGGTTTCCGGGGGGGTCTGGGGGAATTTTAGAAAATTAGGCACTGAAATATGCGTTTTTAGCTATCATGAGACGTGAAAAATGTTATCAAACTCAAGTTAATTTATACGTTTCTAAATTAAAAAAAATAATAGGGTTAAAAAATTAAAAATTTATATTACTTAAGCCTTTTTAATACACAACCAGTTAAATTCAAATTCCTTTACATATTAACGTACAATAATAGCTTACTAGAGTTCATATTATTTGCAACTTCTTAAGTACTTCCTTCACTCTCGCGTAAAATTCCCCGATTCGGCCACGTTTTCCGTTCATTTTTATTAAAATCCGGACATTTCTCAGGTCCGGACGCCAAACCGGACACGTGTTCCAAATCCGGACTGTCCGGACGAAATCCGGACGGATGGTAACCCTAAATATAATGAAATTAAGAAGAAATTGAAACATACCTACTTAGGATTAAAATTCGATGAAACATAATCTCGTTAGTTGAAATTCAATTTAGATAACATTCAATTTAATTTTATGCCCTGAATTTCAACAACATGCTTCTCTCCAAAGTGAGTTTATGAAAAATGCTGAATATTTGTTGAAACAATGAACGGAAGTCTCCAAAAATGAATGCGAAACGTAGCTCTTTGTTCTTGAAATGAATTGGCAATTCTTTGGCCACTTACTCAGTGCTCTACGTGTTTCTATACGCAGGAGTTTCCTATATTTTAGTGGTCAGACCTATAATTTCACGGATAGAACTTGTAATGATCTGAGTGCTTTGCCACATTTTCTTGAATGATGCAGCATTTTAGGGTCTATATCTGATAGGTCAGAATCTAGGTGCCGGCATTGACTTAGAACAATCGTAGTCATCGTCACCGGAGTTTTTGTAGGACTGTGAATAATAATGTTTAAGATCAATTATTACTAATTTAATCTTAATTAAGATAAGTGTTAATATGTCTAGTGTTATGGGAATTATATGATTCCTGTTGAAATGCTCGATGAAAGATTAAAATTAAAGTGAAAATTCCAATATATATATATATATATAAATATATATATATATATATATAGGAATATATATATATATATATATATATATATATATATATATATATATATATATATATATATATATATATATATATCAGTGGCGGCTCGTGAGGTGTTGGTTTAAGGAGGCTACAAGAGGTGTCAAAAAATACACCATAGGCGAAAATTTTTAGGATTTCAAGGTCAACCGCCTTATAATTTAAAGAAAACCAAAGTAAAACAAGCACCCTAAAATATTAAATAGGTACTTATTCGAGGAATTAATCAATTGTTGCTCAGCGAGAACCAACGGGGAGGTGAGACTTTTTTCTTGCCAGATATAAAATAGGCTCTCAAAAATAGATTAAAATAAAATTCTTGTCATAAGTCAAACAAAACTTAATAAAATAACAACAAAATAAAATAATAAAATATACATTTAGACCTAAACAAAAAAATTTAAATAAATTCTTAGGTAAAGACATCTATTTTTTTATAATTCCGGTAAATATAGATAATACAACAGACTACCCCGATTTTCTTGAAATTTCGGATTATAGCTTATTTGGGCCTGAAAAAGCCGAATATGAAGTCAGATTTTGTCGCTATGTCATCTTTTTTTTTTCAAAAACTTGAGCTGACCTTACTTTTTCTAACCTTACTAACCTAACCTCCTCCTATTTATTATCAAAAACATCTTTTTGATAATAAAATTCATCTATTTCATGAATTTTAATATGCTGAATGCTGACTATTCAATATAATATAGTAGTGATACACGGAATATTATTGAGGAGGAGGCTTAGCCTCCTTAGCCGCCCCTGATATATATATATATATATATATATATATATATATATATATATATATATATATATATAAATATATATATATATATATATATATATATATATCAATAAATGTATATACAGGTTGTCCTAATTACCATGGGCCACTATTGCTATCTCGGTAACTATATTAAATACAAGGTTGGTTAAATTAGATGAAATGTGCAGTTTTTGGAGAAAATTGACAATTTCAGATTTGAAAAAAAATATTTCTATCTCGAGCTACGGGGGTTTTTCGAAAAATTGCTCAAAATTATTTGATCGAATATCTCAAAAAGTATAATTTTTACAAAAAATTAGTAAGGAAGAAAATTCTTGCTTTTAAGACGTTCTTCAAGCTGGTATTTTTCAAGGAAATTTGGTTCGTCAAGTTTTCAAGATATATTATTCAACTTTGTTTTTTGAATATGGACCTGCATTTTTCATTCCAAATTTTTAAAAAACTTTTTTTTTATTTCAACGATGTACCACATATCCATATTCGTTTGTATTTGAATGGTAAAAAACTAGTATTCAGCTTTTTTGTCACTTTTTTCATTTTATCATAGGTTTAATCATAGAGTAAAGAGAAACAATTGCTTGTAAAAGCCTATGATCCGTAATACATGTGTCGTATCAAAGTAAGTTTGAAGCAACATATAGTGTTTTCTAATAGTGAAAAATTAGATTTATTTTTTTGTTATGCAAAAGCATTTCGAAGTGCTGAAAGAGCCTTCCAAATGTATTAAACTTCTTACCCAGCAAGGCGCTTACCGAATCGAATAATTTTTACAAGGCTAGAGCGAAATTTGCTTCTATACGGATCATTTAATAATCTTTAAGAATGGGGAACAACTGTAACTGCAGAGAATGTGAAAGATGAAACAAATGCATTAGGTATGTATCATCCACATTGAATTTGGCAAAAGTAATTTTAAAAAATAAGGAAGTTTCAAGGTTTATTATATAACTTGAATTTAATTAAACGGTAAAAAGTTTGAATGTTTAAAAACTTAATGAACAGTTTCTTCCATTATACACTGCAATAGTCTGTTCATGTTATTAAAATAGGCAATTGTTTTATTGGTAGTCCAAGCCACGTCTGATGTTCTTATTTTTTTTTAACTCAATACAACTTGAATTTTGTCTTTTTATCATTAAAACGCAATCGAATATGAACATGTGATACATCGTTGAAATCAGAAAAAAAGTTTTTTTAAGATATGGAATAATAAATACAAGTCCGTACTCAAAATAAGTAAGTTGATTGTAATATCTCGAAAACTTGACGAACTAAATTTCTTCAAAAAATACTAAATTGAAGAACGTCTAAAATGCATAAATTTTTTCCTTCACTAATTTTTTGTGAAAATTATACTTTTTGAGATATTCGATTAAATAGTTTTGAGCAATTTTTCGAAAAACCTCCGTACCTCGAGATAGAATTTTTTTTCAAATATGGAACTAGATTTTCAATTTCCTCCAAAAACTGCACATTTTGTCTAATTTGACCAACCTTGTAATTCTTATAATTACCAAGATAGCAAAAGTGGCCCATGGCAATTAGGACACCCTGTACATATATATATATATATATATATATATATATATATATATATATATATATATATATATATATATATATATATATATATATATATATATATATATATATATATATATATATATATATGTATGCATATATTTTTGTTGGAATATCTGAACAAAAATTAATATTTCGTTGGAGGAAAGGTTTCAAATGTTGACAGTATTATATAACGTTGAAATAGGGGAGAATGTTGTTCTTAGACGATTTATAAATAATTCTTGATATACGACTTCCAGTTATTGTATGTATTAGTCAACAAGTGCCTAATGCGCACGTATAATAATCGATATATGCAAAATACCTAAGTTGCTTGAAAAGAAGTCTGTAACACATCTTTAAGGTGTACACATCTTTAAGGTGCTCTCAAAGTAGATTTTCAGAACAAGATCATAACGATTTATCATTTTAATTCAGAAGTGTAATAGTGTGTTCAATTTCACGATCCCATAACCCAAACTTCCAACAATTTAACAATTTACATATATATATATATATATATATTTATATATATATATATATATATATATTTATATATATATATATATATATACATATATATATGTATTTATTTTATTTATTTATTTATTTATTTGCTTGCTTGTGTTACCTGCATTACAAGTTATTGCAAGGTAACAATACAAAAAATAAAATTTTTGTATCTGCAGAGATGTATAACATCTGTACGCAGCACAAACTATGGCTTAAAGCTAGCTTATTTTAAAAATTTAAAACTAAAATACATTATGTATATATAACATTTTATTTGCTTATTCCAGTTTTTATTTCATGCTGTCTATATATATATATATATATATATATATATATATATATATATATATATATATATATTCATATATATATATATATATATATATATATATTATATATATATATATATATATATATCTATATATATATTCATATATATATATATATATATATATATATATATGTATATAAATAATAATAATAATAATTTTTATTCATCCAGAAAGACAATTTACACTGTATTGGACAAGTCAATTTTCATTTAACAATGATAACAATAATAATTTAACACTAATAAATATGCATACCTACAAAAGATATATACAAATAATAATAGATTGGAAAAAAAAATCCCAAAATTACAACTCAATAAAAATAAAAACAAGAATTCAAATATCAACAACAATTAATAATTCTCAATTCTAGTGTTCAAATAATCATATACATATATATATATATATATATATATATATATACATATATATATATATATATATATATACATATATATATATATATATATATATATATATATATATATATATATATATATATATAAATATATATTACACAAAGTCATGAAAAAAGTGATTTTAGATACTTAATCGCTTCATAAAATAACACAACGTTCTTAATTTATGAAAGGCATTCAAAGAAATATTCAAAACTCTAAAGATACTCCAAATTTTCCCGATCTCGTCTACCCCAATCAATCACCGAATGTCTAAAATCATGAGCCAATAATTAATTCATCGATATATACGATCATGAGCACATAATTATCGCGAACTGTTGTCCCGATCCCCAACCTACTCCCTTCCTTTCTATTTCTGCGTTTCAAATGGGCTTTCTGCATCCGATTCCCTATGCGTTTCTTCTTATCTTTGGTCCTGCAGTTGGTTCCAAAAGCGGCCCCCAGAATAATTACTTCTCTTCTTTCGTTCATGGGTTCATATTTCTATGTTCTGGATTCATAATTATATTCTCACTGTTTTGTTTCGAAAATTACAAAACATATTCGCCACTGCGAATATGATTGCAAATTATAATGAGGAATAATTGATGACCGTTCAAATCAGACACATAGTTAATTATCTTTTGAACCGTATCACCACCCATGAGATATTTTTCTCTACCAGGTACTTTTCTATGCAGTCATAAAATTGCAAATGGGAGGAAGTGATGCTCATTGCGTTCCCGTCGAACGAACCCGGAGAAAACGATACCACCATCTCTTATTCCAAGCTCTAATTGGAATCCAAGGAGGTGTGAGAACTAATAAAAATCGGCGAATTTATTGACGGGTGCGTACCTAATAAATATTCGAGGAAGGGACGAGTGAAGGAAGCTTTCCAAGCTCAGAATATTTATTTGTTCAGTGCTGGACTGGCGTGGAAGTCTGATTTCTTGGCACTCAATATTGCTGTACTTTTATTTTTATCTGACTTGGGAATTAAATGGTTTGCATAATTGTGAATCTGACTTTTGATTAACAAAGCTACGTTTGTGTTCTGAAATTCTAGTTTGAAAACTTCTGAAATTCTACCAATGCCAAACTTATCACAATTAACACAATTAATTTTATAAACTCCTGATTTATTCTCTTTATGAACTTTGGATCTATTATTTTTCATATGATATCCTAAATTATTACTGGTACGATAAGCAATAATAATGCTGTGCTTAGATAAGAGTGATATAAGTTTTCTACTTGAAATTTCCGATGAACCATTTAATCAAAGAAATTCACAAATTCAATTTTGATTTTAAAATATTAATGCTGAAAGTAAGAGAATTAAACTCAATTATTTATAATCATTACAGATAATGAATACAAGCATTCCGATCTCCTGTTGAATAGCTAAATCGATCATACTTCAAGCCCCTTCCGGGTTCCATATTTCAATTTTCCGAAAAAATTTTCTCTTAAAAAAATAACCCACTGTACCGGACTTTTTTCAACACCCGGTATATTTCGGCTAACATATATATGTCCAATTACATCTGTATATTGGAAACAGAGAAAAATAAACCTAACATCAAATGAGTACTCACTAATTCTAACATCCACGAATCACAAAAACAACAAACAAAAACTCCAACCCACTTCATAGCTATGCTTCAAACTTATTATAGTTTGAACAGATATATTTTTCACATTTTTTGTTGAAACCCCTTTCAGTGCCCAATGTTCTTATTTCTGGGGGCAGCATATTAACAACTTTCGGTGCAATATATACAACAAATCGATGAGATGAGTTTTTTTTGAACAGTGGAAATACCACCTCCATATTGCTTCTTGCTCTAGTGTCACAAGAATGAGATATTTGCTGGAGATAATGACCATTTTTATAGTAGAATTTTGACACTGTAAGGAAATAAAGATATGTGACATTCAAAATATTTTCGTCATACAAAAAAAAGTTGGAAAGTACCTATGAACTGTACAATGAATTCTAGTTTGTAGTAGAACTTTCAGAAGTTTTCAAACTGTAATTTCAGAACACAAACGTAATTTTGTTAATCAAAAGTCGGATTCACAATATGCAAACCATTTCATCCAAGAAAATCACATATACAATTTTGATTTTAAAATATTAAATGCTGAAATCTTAATCTTTCCAAAATTACCGAACTACCTGACTAGCAGTTCAGAATTGGTTTTTCCTATTCTAATAATTATTTGTAACCATCCTCCTATTTACCCTTTCTACATAATTTGTCATCTCTTCATTTCTTGTTTTCAATATAACGGAGAAACATAGTTAGCATCTGAAGAAGGTGAAGTTTCACCGAAACGTGCGTCATGCGTTATTTCATTTAATAAATGTTTAACTTGTTATTATTAACCATTGTTTTAATATAAAAAGTTTTACTAAATGTACTAGTTCTACTAAATTCATACAATCCGGTACTGCTTTTTTCGGTGAGTAAGGAAACGTTTCTTGTTAGGTTAATTGGTATAAATTTGGTTGATTTAATGGGCAATATAACCGCACCGAATAAAACACACCAAAAAAATCTGATAATGAAATCGAGGTGCCTTACAGTGTTTCGAATACTTGTTTCTTTTTCTCTTTTGCTCCTATTCTTCTATATTATTCATTCGTTCGTCCAAGTTTAATTTTATCGTTTCTGTATTTTGTATTCAGCGTCATCCATTCGGCTTCGGCAATGAGAATTTCAATTGTATATTGATATAACCAATCAATAGGGAAAGTGCAGAGATGAATTCAATTTGATGAGAAAGAAGATTTGAATTATGCTAGATATATAATTGAGGAGAGTAAACATTCTGCATATCGGTACCACAGGTCTTAATTTGAATTTTTCATAGAAGGTTATGAATCAATATCAAGAAAAAAAAATGTTCTTGGAATAAACCTGTAGCTACTTATAAGGATAGATTTCAGAATCACTCGTTGAATTATTGGAAATATATTGAGTTTCGCTAGAAAATTCATTTTATTCATGTGCGAATTGTAAACAAAACTTAGTAAGATATATCAATACTAAAAAGTCATGCAGTGTTGTTTATGATATGTGTCAATATTTAAAACAATGGTTATCTGGAACTTGTTATCAAAATCAACATTTAACTACACACAACTCTTCAGAGGAAACAAATTGCAAGTTTTCACCGTCTTTGAATAATTAAAACGAAAACCATCAATTTTCTGAGTTAATTTCATCGTTATCAAAAATCTCAATTGACTTATGGAAAATAACTATATATAACTTTCGAAAGAATTTTCATAAGACGGCATTCTTTCAGCGAAATTTTATTATAGTTGAAATATGAATCCTCTCAAAAGTAGTTCATTTTTAGTAACAAATATTCCATAAACTACAGTGCTTTCATGATGAAAGGAACAAATTCATTAAAAAATTAGGTTTCTATTTCATGTTAAAATCCTCGGACAGGTCGATTAGTATTTTTATTTGGGCATTTTTCGCAATAAAAATTTTGTATACAGGGTGTCTCATTCAAGAGCTATGGCTCTGTCATTAGTTTTTTTAAAGGTAATACCCTGTATATTATTTCACTTTACAATTCTACGATAAATTCTTATCACTTTTTTTGTGAACATACCATATGCCTCAACTCGATGGATTGCCAGAAACGGAGATAGTGGGTAATGAGAGGTACGATATGAAAACACACAAATGTAATTACTAATTTAATTTTTACATATGTTCAATCTGTTGTCCGTTTACTTCGAGACATTTTGAAGTCGATTCAATGTTTCCCGTTGCACATTTTCAATTACTTCTGGACTGAATAAGTCTTATTTCCTGCCTGATTCTCTCTTTTAGATCATCAATATTATTTGGTCTATTCAAATAAACTTTAAGACTTCAAATAACCCCATAAAGAAAAAATCCAATGGGGTTATGTCCGGTGATCTTGGCGGCCACTCAATCGGACCTCTCCGTCCTATCCATCTATTGGGAAAAGTTGCATCAAGAAATTGTCGAACAGCGATTGAATAGTGAGGAGGTGCCCCATCTTGTTGAAACCATATCTCGTTATTAGGTATGTCAGGATCTTGTGGGTTAGGAAACAAAACAGCTAAAGCCGGAATGAGTTCGAACTGGAGAAAGTTCAAGTAGTCCTCTCCGTTTAGTGTTCCTTCAAAAAAATAGGGACCAGCTATACGATTTCGAACAATCGCTGCCCATGTATTTAATTTTTTGAGGCCGCTGTGTGTGGCATTCTTGCATCCAATGAGGATTCTCGGTCGCCCAATACCTACAGTTTTGTCTGTTGACGTGGCCATTTAAAGTAGGTGTGGCTTCATCAGAAAAAATTATGTTTGTAATGAAATTTAGAGTATGTAGATGAATTTCAAGAATCTGCTCACAAAACTGTACTCTGCGGTCAAAATCGTCTTCTAATAATTCATGTACCAGCTTAATTTTATAGGGATGATACTTATTTACCTTAAGTATTTTATGCACGGACCCTACTGATAAATTGAAATTATTGGAAATTGTAGTAATGGATGTATGAGGGTTATCTTGGGTTTCTAGTAGAACGTTCAGCACTGTTTCTTCAGATACTCTCGGTGGTCTTCCTTTAGGTAAATCTCTAACGTGGCCGTATCTCCTGAATTTTGATTAAATTTTGCTGACTGTCGATCTAGTAATTGGCGGACGATCAGGATGATTTTCATTGAATAGATTGCAGACTTCTTCTTGTGAACGCACCCTATCTCCAAAACCAATCATCATAAGTACTTCAATACGTTCTCTCTCAAGTAATTGCATTTTCTTAAACAATGAAGTAGTGTAGTGAATGGAGCGTTAAAAACGTGAAAACTGCGGACTATACAGCACCAGTGAATGAATTCAGATGGTACATGTGAAATTTCATTCTTCAGATTTAATGACAATGTTTACCTAAATTTTTTTTTGTACTTTTAATCCACATTTTAAATCTCCAGGTGCTCCACTATCTCCGTTATAATCTGGGAATCCATCAAGTTGAGGCATATGGTATGTTCACAAAAAGTGATAAGAATTTATCGTAGAATTGTAAAGTGAAATAATATACAGGGTATTACCTTTAAAAAAACTAATGACAAAGCCATAGCTCTTGAATGAGACACCCTGTATACAAAATTTTTATTGCGAAAATTGCCCAAATAAAAATACTAATCGACCTGTCCGAGGATTTTAACATGAAATAGAAACCTAATTTTTTAATGAATTTGTTCCTTTCATCATGAAAGCACTGTATATCGCAGCGAGCTGCATTAGAAGAGCAAGTTTTCATTTAAACCGTATCCGGTTTAAAAAATCTATCCATTCAATTAGGATTTTTTTTCTAATTGAAAAAAAAACAAATTATGCTCTTTATCGAGAAAACAAGATTAATTTTCTTCACCGGGATGTTAAACCCTCAACCAATTCGAACCAAAACCAATAAAATCCAAGATATCATAAGAAACTACCTACTACCTGCAAAGTCCCAAAGATGCTACTTCTATCGTGTAAACAAGATTTAATTCCTCCCCCGGGGGTTAACCTTCCAAACAATTCGAACCAAAACCAATCCTATTCAAGATAGCATAAGAAACTAACTACCTACAAAGTTTCAACCCTATTGTCCCAAAATTGCGCCTTCTATCGTGTTTACAAGATTTCCTCCCCTGGAGGGTAATACCCAAACTAATTCGTACCAAAACTAATTCTTTTCAAAATATTATACGCAACTTCCTGATTACAAATTTTCAATCCTATTGCTTCAAAATAGCGCCCCTTATCGTGTATCATTTATTTCCTCCCCGGGACCCCCGAGGACCTCCCTCAATCAATTCGTACCAAAACCAATCGGATCCAAGATATCATACGAAAATTCCCACTTTCTAATTTTCAACCCTATTGCTCCAAAATAGCGCCCTTCATCGTGTAAACAAGATTTATTTTATTTAAAAAGTTGACGTTTCGCCATGACATTCGTGGCGAAACGTCAACTTTTTAATAAAATCGAGTTTTTTGAGATTCAACAAGCCTGTTATTGCTAATAATTATCATAAGATTTTATATATTTATATATATATATATATATATATATATATATATATATATATATATATATATATATTTATTTTTATTTATATATATATATATCTATATATATAATATAAAAATATATATATATAAATATATATATATATATATATATATATATATATATATATATATATATGATATTTAGTTTTTGATGCCAAGCATCATAAAAAGTCATGGAACAAAAAACTATCTTGGTCCTAGGTCCAACTTTGCTGATCGCGCCCATTTTAATCAGCAGGTTTTCAAAGTGAAAACCTGCTAAAAAGTAGCAATCACTTCAATACATCTTAATAAGTAATTACAGTAATTGATTAAAGTACTAAAGAGAAATTAACCATATACAAATTTGAATTTTTGAATTCTTATTGAGCCTTCATTAGTTACAATTAAATTTGGATAGTTGAAAATTTAGTCTTGATTTTCCGATGTTTTGTATATATATATATATATATATATATATATATATATATAATATATATATATATATATATATATATATATATATATATATATATATATATATATATTTATATATATATATATATATATATATATATATAATTGAGTTTTTGGTGCCAAGCATCATAAAAAGTCATGAAACGAAAAACTACCTTGGTCCTAGGTCCAACTTTGCTAATCGCACCCATTTCAATAAGCAGGTTGTCAAAGTGAAAACCTACTAAAAAGTAACAATCTCTTCAATACATCGTAATAAGTAATAACAGTAATTAATTAAAGTGCTAAAGAGAAATAACACATATTAAAATTTGAATTTTTGATTTCGTATTGAGCCTCCATTATTTATAATTAAATTTAGATAGTTGAACATTTAATCTTGATTTTCCTATTTTTTTTATAAGAATTTAGATGTAGATTAGCTCTACGTTCTTGCAGCTTCCTCATTTTTCACAAAACTGAGAAAAGTAATTATCAATAAAGCTCCAACGGAAATAAGCTCCCTGTTTTAAAACTAGACACAGCATTTATCCACTTTAATTGAAAAGCTTACACGGACCCTGCGCTAATTATAAGTTGCAGTGTGTATTTGTATGTTCTTGTCTGTCCGCGTGTATGCGTGCTTTTGTACGTATATTTAGTGGAGGACCTGTCGAAATTTTACTTGTTAATACATGCTCATACTGTCCCATTAACAGTTAATTAACAAAGAAACACGAGCGCACACCTCCGCTCTTTTATCAGGCTGCTGTTGGAGATTGCATCGCGTGAACCGGTCGAGTCATGTACCTTTTATTTATTTATTGTTGCTTTTTTCCTATTTTATTTCGGCATCATGCAAGGGGGTTTTAAACATTGCATTTCGATATTCCGATTATAGTGGAGGGAATGAAAAGTGTATGCACTCGATGTGAGGATTGATATATACTTTTCAGTCGCATTTTCTCGAAAAATTATTGAATATTGCACTGAACCGAATGGATTGTCACTCAATTATAAAAGTAGTTTTTCGTTTTATGACTTTTTATGATAGTTGGCACCCAAAACTCAATTTCATATCTCTCTCTCTCTCTCTCTCTCTCTCTCTCTATATATATATATATATATATATATATATATATATATATATATATATATATATATATATATATATATATATATATATGTATATATGTATATATATATATCAGTGGCGGCTCGTGAGGTGTTGGTTTGTTGGTTTAAGGAGGCTACAAGAGGTGTTAAAAAATGAACCATAGGCGAAAATTTTTAGGATTTCGAGGTCAACCGCCTTATTATTTAAAGAAAATCAAACTAAAACAAGCACTCTAAAATATTAATTTCTTTGCGAAAAAAATTTTTTTCACTTTCGAGTGTCTACTTTGAGACCTACAACTCCTATTTACAATATTCACAAAAACTCTTTTCAGCCAATTAATCAATTCATCAAATTTTCTTTCACAAAATAGGTACCTACCTACCTACTTAACGAATTTGTTACCTATTCAAGGAATTAATCAATTGTTGCCCAGCAAGAACCAACGGGGGGAGGTGAGAGAGTTTTTTCTTGCCAAAAATAAAATAGGACTCTCCCAAAAATAGATTAAAATAAAACAGACAGAGACATTTTCTCTAGTAAAAAGTAAACACTGCCAACAAAATGATTAATTTTTTACCTGTGATCCGGTTAGCCAAGGATGTCTCTCATAATTGCTGATATTAAAAGCGGGATTATGTTGTTTGTTACGCTGCACCAAATTGTTTAATTCCGGGGTAGGTCGCAATGTTTTTATCAAAACTTTATCGTCATAACTTAGTGCACTAAAAATATGGGATAACAAATATTCCAGTTAGTCACCATAGAAATTTTTAAAATTAACTTCAGTAACCGACCTCATTTTAAAAACAATACGCGAGCAAAATAAATTAAATAAAACCAAAGCAAACTGTTTTCGTCCACTAGTGACTACAATTAATGCTTTCCAACGAATTCCCTCGATTTTACCCGAAAGCCTATAGTTGTGATTGGTTGTTACTGTGCGAGAATTAATGCATCCTTTTTGAACCGAGCAACTAGCTTCAATCGGTGTTGCTTTTACCCGTGTTTTCTATAAACAATGAAGTGAATAAGGTATATTTATTCTCAGCGTTTCCTTTTCTCTCTGGCATGACATATGGAATAATGAAAGCGTCTATACCTCATTAAGCCTCTGCAGCATTGCCACTGTTTATATAAAATCTTGAAATGAATGAAATGCAGTAAGTAATAAATGTAAATACCTTCTATCGTAATTAATAAATTATATTATATAATGTAGGTTGAAAGGAAGGTAGGTGCTGAATGCTGACTATTCAATATAATATAGTAGTGATACACGGAATATTATTGAGGAGGCGGCTTTGCCTCCTTAGCCGCCCCAGATATATATATATATATATATATATATATATATATATATATATATATATATATATATATATATATATATATATATATATATATATATATATATATATATATATATATATATATATATATATATATATATATATATATATATGTTTGTATGTATATATGTAAGAGCTTATGTATTTTCAAGTTGTTTACACGATAAAGGGGGCAATTTTGAAACAATTGGGTTGAAAGTTTGTAAATAGGAAGTTTCGTATGATATCATGGATGGGATTGTTGTTGGTTCAAATTGGTTGAGGGATTGACTCCCCTGGAGGGAAAATAAATCTTGTTTACACTATAAACGGCGCAATTTTTTAACAATAGGGTTGAGAGTTTGTACCTAGGTCGTTTTGTATAATATCTTGAATGGGATTGGTTTTGATTCGAATTGGTTGGGGTGTTGACTCCCAGGGGGAAGAAATAAATCTTGTTTACACGATAAAGGGGGCAATTTTGAAACAATAGGGTTGGAATTTTCTAAATAAGTAGTTTCGTATGATATCTTGGATGAAATTAGTTTTGGTTCGAATTGGTAGGGGGGTTGACCACCCTGAGGGGTCGAAAGTCAACTATTCAATAGTGTTATTTTTAACTCCTGATGATTTAGACGCATTTGCCGAAACGTAAATTGAGAGTAAGAAATTGTTGTTGTAATTTCTTTTGATTTTCGACTGTTATTTCAGCTTCTTCAAGCAATATTAACACTTTGAACTTCCTCTAGTTCTTCGTAAAACGAACATCCATACAATTACGACGGAGGGTTTCACGGGATTATAAAGAATTCCATCCACGTTGTAGGTCCGCGAAATGCTCGCTTCGGCTCACAGGATGATGGAAGAGGTGCATCAGGAAACGGTCAGGGTCAAAGGTCAGTCCCGATCGGGCAAGATGACGTCGCCGCAGGTCCATTCTGAGCCCACTACGAGTTAATAAATTAATCCCCCAGAATTAATTTATGTTCCTCTAATAATGAACGCCCAAGAAACAAATACCGGAGAATGCCGAGATGGAAATGAATAAATTATCCATGAGCTGAATTTCAGAACTATCCAGAGGCGTAGAAATATGACGAGATTCACTTTCGCTTTGGTTTTGAGTACTTGTTGGATATCGAATTATTTACGGTTAAAAGTTATACAGTAGCGAATTTATACGGTTGTTTAATGAATAATTTAAATTAATTCATTGGATTAGATGAGTTACTGAGTGAGAAAATACTTGATCTATAAATGGTTCACCAACAGTTTGTCATATTCAATAATAATAATAATATATTTATTGCGTAACAGTGATATCTACATACGTATCAAATATTACACAAATGGTAAGAGTTAGGTCTTTCACTCTACCTGAAATACACACACAATTATTTAAATCTAAAAATTTACATGATACAATCAATATGAAAAATCATGAAATGAAAAACAAAATAAAACAAAAGAGGAAGATAGTAACATCATTGATCAAACTTTGACACACTTATAGTTTTTTATTTTTCACTTGTATATTATTTGTTGATTCTACTTCAGATACGGTTGCTATAAATACACTCATTATGCCCTAGGGTGTTATGAGCGGGCATTATGGATCATAACGCCCGCTCATTGTACGAGGACAACTGAAGCAACTTCCATTGATAAAATACTTCTTAATCCTTGTCGTTTACGACTCAGGATTTTTCCGGCAATGAATTATTCGCAGCTTTGGCTGCATTTTCTATGATATTCTTGTGTAAATTCAATTTCATTTCCATTATTTCTATAAGACTACACAAAGAAAGCAGCAATGAAATTCACTAAATATGATGACAAAAATATTCACAAACGTCGAAATATCAACAAATGACATGCCTACTATGAGAAGGAAAATGGAAAGTATAGGAGCAATGAACCGATTTTAAAATCGATTTTTCATTATAATAAAATAATTTTTTCGTGCAAAATAAAATCTTGTATGCACCACGTGCGTTACAAGATCCTAACGCCCATCGGGCGTTAGGATCTATATAACGCACTGGTACATAAATAACTATTTGACTTATTTCAATGGAAACGAGATAATATTAATACACCTTTTTAGAATCATATTTTTCTAAATTTTTTTCACTCATTTCGGAGTATTTCGAATTCTAAGTTATTTTGCGTAATATTATAAAGAGGAAATAACGATCTTATAACTCTTTTGGTGTATTTACGAGGCAATAACTCAAATATAAGAAACAATACCAGATTTATCATCGGTGAAATACGAAATGTGGACAAAAATTTAAAATTCAATTATTTTCAGTAATTGTTGAAACTAATCAATTTTTTACCATTAATCCTGTAAAATTAATAATTTTGTTGAGATTTTCTGACATCCCACTTTTTTCTCGTAAATCAAATTTTGCTTGGTTTCGCGTTCAATGTTACTTCAATAATATGCGGTCGCATTTAGGATTGCCAATATTTAATGAAATATTTTTGTAGAGACTGCTTTGAATATAATTTATGATTTGAGCTTCACTTATTTCATGATATCTATACCCGTAAAAATTGATAGGTAACTTATTGTTTGAACCGGCAAAATATAAATTGTCATTAAATTATTACAAAATATTTAATTTGTGAAGAACTAGTATTATAAAGTAGAACATCGTTTGTAATGAAATCATTTTGATTTTGCTTCTATCACCTTATCGATATATTCATATATATATATATATATATATATATATATATATATATATATATATATATATATATATATATATATATATATATATATATATATATATATAATGTTTATTCATAATTCCAACAAAAATGTAATATTATACAATATTATCTATATTTTCTATCAAAGGAACGTTGGTTTTTTTTGGATTGATTGGGCCGATACTTGGTGTAAATTAATGAACATATTGAAACGTTGGTTTCCACCAAAAGCTAGACTTGTACGTCGCAAGTAGGTATTACATCAAATATAATTCACTTTATATGAATTTTGTGTACAATAAATAATCATGAAAGAAGGAAGTAAAAAAAAACCTACTATTAACTAACATTTCCTGTTACAAAAGTTATTCTACAATGATTTAGACCTGCTCTTAATCCACTGTTTCATCCCTTTTTTAAATATAGATTAAGTTTAAGTGTCTTCAAAATTGAAAGGAAGACTGATAATGGTGAAAGGTAAATAAACTATTTCAAAGAAATGGTCTATTTAGGTATGTATGATACTTTTAAATCTTAACTCTCTGCTTGTATAACTTATTGACTCAAATAATGAGTTAGTTGGGTTTTTAAGTAACCCTTTTCAATACAGGGATTTAATGTCGATATTTTTAAACTCGATCATAATTCAAAAGATATCTTGCTGAACGACCAGATTGTCTTGATATATTCTCTTATATTTAGTGTATTCAAACAATAATTATTTTTCTGAGAACATTTTATTGTACCAATTTGGAAATTCCACTCGATTAGCCCTTCTTGAAATATGTTCCTCTTGTCTATTTAGGTACCTGCAATAATTCTTCCCTACCCGTAAGCGCCAAAACTATAATTATGTTCTTAACTCAATCTGCTCGATGATGGTCTAGTGACTGAAATTGCAATCGTAGTTTTATATTTTTCAAAGTATTTTTGTGATAATAAATCTAGTAAATTCAAGTTTCGATTATTCGAAGAATATTCCACAGTATTTCGAAGATTAATCGATTCAAAATAATCCAAAGATTATGACCAACTGGTTGAAAAGGAAACACATTTATCGTATAGAATAAAATTCTTATGAGTAATTCACGCCAGTCGAAACCCTTGCTGTGCTACACCTCTGACCCTTGAGAAATGCATAAATTATCTGTCGACTCAATTTAAGTATATTCAAACAACACAGACAAAAGCTACAAAGCAACACTCAGACCCCAACCGTAAACAGAACTTGAATATTAATTCAATGTCAAAACAAAAGAAAGCAAAGCGAACGAAAATGATTTGCAAATTGTTCTGTTCCTTTATTTATAGTTTTAAACTAATTAATACCAGACTATAGGGATGGCTTGTTTAATAGGCCACACTGAGCTAATGGCCACAGGCTCTAATTGGCAAACCAATGGTTGTCGCTCGAAAGTTTTTCAGGATATACCCATAGATAAACGTGTTTCCTCCATACCTATTTCATATTTATGTTCCTAGTATATAGAATATGTACCTATATATCGCCCCCTTAGTGCAACAACTAGATAACTCGAATTTTATGCATTTTGAGTTATCCAGTTAAAGCTGACCTATTTTTCATGCTCTTTTCAATGCAACATCTAGATATCTAGTACGAGCAACCAAACTCGTTTAAATAGTGACCAGAAATAGATAACTCCGAAAATGCACATTCTATAACAAGACATCTTGAGCTATCTAGTTGTAGCACCGGCATTATTGAGTTACTCGCCGGCAACTTCTTGGTCTCTATGAGATATCTAGATGTGTGCTTGAAACAACAGGTGGGTTTCTCTGCTACTGAATTAGTTTTACAGTGTTTTTCAAACGGTGTTGATGCAAAAATGATATCAAGGGGTGAGAAGATTTTGGAAATTCTGCGTAGTCAATCACAAAATTTTGTAACTTTGTATCAAAGTCAACTACCTCTTAAAAAAAAAATACGACGACCTAATGTCTCTTTTCAAAATGAAACCTCCGGCACTCCCTAGCTTGTACGAAGCATTTTATCAGAGTCTCCCATTCTCCAAGGAGACCAAAGAAAAAGGCTTCATAACACAGAATCTTCTGAAAGTGATGTCACTGATATTGATATTTAAGTCGTGTTAAGTGTTGAAATATTTTGTGTTTTAGTTGAACCATTCTTGTTCATTTTTCATTCCAAATAAAGTTGTATTTAATAAGTGATTTGCTTTTAATTGCTAGTGGTTATAAATAGATAACTTTACTTGTTTTAGACTAGATTTTCAGCAACAACTAGATATCTCAAGTTTTTGGTCAAATTCTGCAAATATATAAAACCTGATAATTTGATATGCAACATATCTCTATACACATCAAATATTGTTGACTGGTTAACGGTTGTATTTTTTTAAAGTTTTGAAACTTCAAAATCGATTATCTCGAAACTATAAATTTCAAGTTATCTAGTTGTTGCACTAAGGGGGCGATTATGTATATATATATATATATATATATATATATATAATTGGAAAAACACATTTTTGAATGTAACGGTTATATTTGACTCGGAGTTTCACCACACGGTATCTTTGGATCCGAAGAACTCATCAATAATTAATTCATTTGAAAAATTGATGATGAATAAAATCATTGGAGCTAGTTTCATGAGATCTGACGACATGAAATTAACATAAATCCTTCAAGGGAGAATGCCAGGACATTTGACGCTGGCACCACACACGATGGAAACACTATACATTTTGTTTCTCTCTGCAACGAGCTTATCGAGTTATTTAACGTTTTTTATCGACTCCGTTAGAGAAATAGTGAATGGTATACCAAAAATTCCTTATGATCAGCAATCAATGTTTTTATTTCGTTTTACTGAGGAAGAATTCCGTTAATTGATTAATAATAGACTAAAACCCAGGAAATCCAGTGTAGACGACATTCCGGGGTTAAAGCAAGCCTTGATTATATGTGTGAACCCTTGGTATATTTAGTTAATAATTCATTTTCACAAGCTGCTTTTCCGGATGTTCCGAAAGTGAGCAACATTTTTCTTCTTTTTAAAAAAGGCGATTCCGAGCAATTAGTTAATTATAGACCTTTTGCGTTGTCTGCCACTTTCTCCAAAGTATTTGAGTATTGTTTTCTAGAAAGATTGTTAAGTTTTCCAGATAAGTTCAAAATTCTAAGCAAGAACCAATTTGGGTTTAGACCTAAACATAGTACCATTTATGCGGTCTTCGCTTTCTTGGGGGGTGTGGTTGATCACGTTGAGTAGGGCGAACGCCCTGCTGTGTTCTTTTCAGATTTGAATAGGGCGTTTGATTGTGTGATTTACTTCATTCTCTTAGACAAACTAAGGAAATATGAGATCAGAGTGAATCCACTCGGTTGGATAGCTAGTTTTTTGCAAAGTGGAAGTCAGTTTGTTGCAATAAGATATTCTGAGGGCAACATACGGAAAGAGGTTCATTTGGATCTTCTAAATAATGGTATTGGAGCTCCACAGGGCTCAATACTGGGCCCTGTGTTATTTATTCTATGCATTAACGATATAGTCATGGATCTGGGGGATTGCATATATTCATACTCGGATGGCGCAACAGAGGTAGTTTCGAGGACAGGAGAGGAAGCTCTGAGGAGAGATGTTCAAAATAATTTAGACAAATTACAACATTGGTTTAACAGGAACCTCTTTCATGTCCATGAATCCAAAACGCTGTATACCGTATTTCATAATTTTAATGAACATTTCTTGGATATTAATGTTGTTAATTCGTTTCAAAGCGAAAAACACTGATTTGAAAAGAACAGATAAAGTGAGGGTTTTGGGAATTGAGGTAGATGAATGTCTAACATGGAAAGCACATTGCCAAACCACGTTTTCGCGATTGAGTTCTGCTTGTCTTCTTCTCCGAAACATTTTGACTTCTGATTAATTCATGTCTGTTTATTACTCGCATGCGCACTCAAACGTTTTCTGGGGCTTACCGTTTGCGGTTAGCGATGTATTCTTGTGTCAGAAGAGGATTGTGAGGAGCATGGTTGGAACGCCTTATACTGCTTCCTGCAGGCCTTTGTTGTCTCCAAATTTTAACTGTACCTTAACTGACTACTTTAATTTATAAACTGTGGAAGCAGCTTTTGCGGCGTGGCGCCCAGCACCATTATAATACCCTTGACAGAAAAGCTTTTGGATTACCTAATTTTAAGTTCAAAATAGGTAGAAGATCTCCATTATATTTGGGGTTGGAAGTGTTCGATAAACTGGACTGCAGTATTGTGAATGTCGAATCTATTTCCATTTTTAGGGCTAAGTTGAAACAGTTTCTGAGTGATAAGTGTAAGATACTATAGTATAAATGAATTTTTGTCCTGACTTTTTCCATAATGTAGATGGATGTAATACTACTGATGAGCTCGTTGCAGAGAGAAACAGATTGTCTGGCGTTTCCATATGTTGAGTTGCCGACGTCGTTTGACCTAACTTTATTTCTTGAAC
>JARQZK010005075.1:867500-877500 GCA_030704885.1 Cynegetis impunctata
TAGTGAAAATTTTCTTGTGATGGCGTTCAATCTATTTCTGGACTTATACATCATGGAGAAAGATTTACTAATCATGAGATTATATAGTCTAGTCAAAAAGTGCTCTTTTTGTTAAACTTTTTTCATGAGTCTCGAAAGAATATTATGAACAAGTTGTCATTCGATTCGGAAGAGCATGTAGATATTTTATGAAAAAATTAAGTTCCGTTCGCGAAAATTGTAAAAGTTATAATCAATTTACTGAAAGAAAAAATTATCTCAAAAACTAATAGATATTTTTGATATCTAAATGAAGATACAAGAAGAGGAGGATATTTTCTAGAAGAAAGTCTCCAGGAACTGTAGAATTAATATTTATAATTTTCCTAGAGGAGTAAAAATACGGCCGAAACGGTTAATCTGGCTTGCGAAAGTAACGCCCAGTTGGGACACTATAACAATAAAAATTATTTAACTATATTGAATATTAAATTGAGGAATGAAACATTTCAGGTTCTCAATGGATAGGTGAATGAACAATAATCCAGCGACAAAACATTTTTATCGCAGTTTTTCAATTAGTTATGCAATAGTTTTTTGCTGCTTGAACAAGAACATTGCAAGTGTGATAACTGTTAAACTATAGATCTGATATTTTTTTGCTTTCTTGGAGCTAGTTTCGAAAGACTGGAGATCTCCGTTAAAAAAAATTTTAAAATTTAATTTTTTAGTTTTTTATAACAATTTACTTAGTTGCACTTAGTTAAACACTTTAATTAATCATAAAATTTTTTTCTTGATTCTCTTGAACATTGAAAAAAACCATTTCCATGTAGCTTCCGATAATAAAAAACGGATCATTAAAATTATAAAGAAAATTTAATTTTGATGTTGCAAAACTACGTAAATTGTTAATAAACAACTGAAAAATTGAAATTTTTCAATTTTTTCGACGAAGATTTACTCTGAATCCTTATAATAATAGCTCCAAGAATGGGAAAAAATCTCAGAGCTATAGTGAATAAGTAATCACACTAACAATTTTCATGCTCAAGTGCCAAAAAATTGTTAATAAACTATTGCATAACTAATTGAAAAATCGCTATTATCGCCGGAATATTGCTCATTCAACGATTTAGTAACTGTCTGAATTTTATTCGTTCCTTAATTTTCATATTTAATATGTTTAAATAATGTTTATTGTTGAAGTATCCTTATAATGGGCATGACTTTCCCAAACCAAATAACCCGTTTTCTGCCGTATTTTTACCTGTCTGAGAAAATTGTAAATATTGATCCCACAAATCCGGAAGTCCAGTCTTTCTTTTGGGAAATTTCCTCTTTTTGTCGAATCTTTCTTCAGATTTCAAAAATCTCAATCAATTTTTCAAATATTGGAAAAAACCGAACTCCTTTTTTTTCATTATATTGTTTATAACTTTCAGAATTTTTGAGAACGAATTTTTATTTTTCTAAAAAAACATCTACATGCCATTCCGAATCGAGTGACACCTTGCTCTTATTTTTTCGAGGCTGCTGAAAAAAGTTGAACAAAAAAGCACTCGTTACTAGACTAAATATATTAGAAAGATTTTCGATATTTTTCAAGCATGATTTATACGAAATTGACAAAGCAGCTGATAAATTCATCAAAACTGATGAGCTTTATCAAAAATTTCTTACTGCCACACCTGCTGTTCTCGTTAGTTGAAAGTGTGGAAAAAATATTTAATTCGTAGAGGCGATGTTAAGCCTAAAAAATTCAATAAGGGAGCTGGATGATTACCTAGAATTTTTTTTTTTTTTGAAAATAATGTGGCTCAGAATATTAGCTACGCCGTCGGTATCGAAGTTTGAAGCGAATGAAAACGATTCAAAGGAGCACGATAAAAGAAATGGACTTGCAATGACGCCAAAAACTAAATTTTCTGCTCTTATTTTCTCAAGAATATTTTCAAGAATATTTTCAATAAATCCAATTAAATAAAATTCAATTTTTCGATAATTTTTAATTAATTTTTTCCAATTCAAATACTTAATTTGAATTTTTTGCAATTTAATTTAATTTTTCTGCTTATTTTGTACTATCTACATGAAATATTATAAAACTTTTTCTAAAAATTTTGCACTAAGTCAATCCCCCCCCATCGCAAAAAGCTATCTACGCCACTGTATATATATATATATATATATATATATATATATATATATATATATATGTATAAGGAAAAATTAGATTCTACTTATGCATCGCATCTCCTAGAATATAATCATATTTTTAATAGTGAATTTGAAAGGCTATAAACTCAATTTATTAGAAGAATCAATAGTATGAAACAATCCAATAATTTGTTAAATGACCAATTAGATAAGAATAATTCATATATATATATATATATATATATATATATATAATATATATATATATATATATATATATATATATATATATATATATATATATATATATATATATATATATATATATATATATATATATATATATATATATATATATATATATATATATATAATATATTATATATATTTATTATATATGAATAAGAGTTCTTCTTGATATCAGTTTATATATGTATATATGTATCTATATATATATATATATTATATATATATATATATATATATATATATATATATATATATATATATATATGTATGTATGTATATATTATAAGCCCAGATATATAACACGGAATGATAATCGACTGAATTCCATGAAATAGAAGTAAATCTAGGGTTTCAAAAATTACTCAATCCACACAAATCTGGTGTTTATTGCGCAGCTACAGTCAAAATGCCCTTGCCTACTGCCGTTCCCCCATCCACTTACACCAGAGTGTATTTTATTTTTGCATAAACACGATCATAAAATGTAAACTTCTTATAATGTTATTTCTGAAATTACTCATTCGATTTTAAACACTCTTTCACAAATGCTCAGAATGGGGTGTCATGGTGGACATAGGCTATATCTTCCCGTTGAAATGAAAGGGTTTTCGCGGCGACCAAAATTCCAATAAAAGTCCACCAAAAAGTCGTGCAAATGAATTTTTTACGAAGGCTTCCTCACCAGTAAGAGATATACAAAATGTAGCACTCAAGAAAGTCACAAAAAACGTTTGCTACGACATATATCTATAAGTTAAGGTTAATATACAAATTGAATTCCATGAGGGCGGCGCCCCGGGCAGAGCTGGTATTTTATTGATTTGTGAGTTAACCTTGATATATCGATATGTGACTTTTTCATAGAACTTTTTAGGTTCTACAACTTCTATGTATAAATCATTTCAATATCTGTTACCATTAAGCAAAATTTCGTAAGAAATGCATTCGCCCTACAGTTTTTTCGTCGATTTCTGTTGCAAATATGATCGCCTCGAAAAGTCCATTTTCTTTAATGGAATAATAATATATAGCCTTTGTCCATCCTGAAAGTCAAATCTATTGGTTGAAAGAGTACTATTGAAAATATATATATAATATATATATATATATATATATATATATATATATATATATATATATATATATATATATATATATATATATATATATATATATATATATGTATATTGATAGCTTGGAAATATCGACGGGATATAAGTCACAAAACTTGAAATCGGATAAAACTCTTTATTGAAGAAATTACCTAGCTTTCGGTCATTTGCATGTCCATCATCAGGGTACTACAGAAACAATATAAAATCAATATATGGTAAGACCAAATGTCTCCTTAATGCTTACTCTCAATGTGAGTTAACCAAAAACAAAAAGCATATTGATTCATTGTAAGAATCATAAAATGCAATGAACAAAAAACACATCCAAGAAAACGTACAAAATTTAAACTTGACAATTGTTAGAAGCAAAGCAAAACGTCTACGAATAATATGGAAGAATAATCAGTCACGAGAAAAAATGATAACAGTCGAAACTGGTGAAACACAACCTAACCTAAGCAGAAAAACAATTGAAATTACGAAACATATATATATATATATATATATATATATATATATATATATATATATATTATATATATATATATATATATATATATATATATATATATATATATATTATATATATATATATATATATATATATATATATATATATATATATATATATATTTATATAAATTCGAAAACACTTTATACTTCCGAAAAAGTTGAAGTGAGGTGAGCGACATTGTACTTGAAAGTTATTCAAAATGTTAGGAATAATTCAAAAATTGAATGATATACAGGGTGTTGTATCTGAAATAACAAAGTTGGTATTGGCCACTGTCACATGATACACCCTGTATGAAAAGTCGTTATTGAAACAAATGCGCAACTAAAAATACCTCAACGTGTCCAAACGTTTTTTGAACACGATTCCACTTATTAATTTTCGAATTTATTCAATTTGGCTTCTCTACAGTGTATATATGCATAAAACCTTATTCTGTTAAATAAACCATACTTTCCGAATGAAATAATTTCCCAAGTGAAATCATTGAGGTATGTGGAAACATCTGTATATCAAAATCCAATTTCGTCCAGAAATAAATCCTACATAGCATCACGGATTGTCATTAGACCGTACCACTAATAGTTTAATTTATTACGCCTAACCGACCGACTCGTCCAACTGTCACTGTCAACATGTTTTAATTACTGGGAACCGAAATGAATTTCTAAAAATACGTTAAACCCGGTTCTCCAGATGGAACTTGATATTGTAATACTTCATTCTGAACAGTTCTGTACTATATTTTCCCAGATTTCAAATTAGCAATTTATTTTTGGAGATGATGAAAATACTGGTGTGGAAAAATTTTATTTCCATCCATTCTCCTAATGAAAAAATGGAACATTTTAGAATGTAACATCTTGCAAGCCATAATTAATTAATTTAGGACAAAATGTATTACCTTAATAATAATAATAATAAATTTTATTGTGACAGAAAACTACAACAAATTGAGACATTTCAGAAAAAAACACTACGAAATTTTATTTTATTATAAAGATATGGAGGTGTTTTGTTCATTAAAATTTTAAAATACAGAATCGCCGAATGTATATAGAGATTCACAAAAGGATTAAAGAATCAACTTTCAGTTAACAATATTTACAATCTCATTGAAGTTTTATGATAATATACATTCTATATATTTCCCAACATTTTCTTGAAAAGGAGCGTATTAATTCTCAATTCTTTTTATTATCTTTCAATTTCCTAAGTGTACTTGGAATTTTCAATAGCGATATCTACGATTCCTTCATTAATTTGCATTGGAGTTATTCTGATTCAAAAACTCCACGAAAATTCTTATCATTTATACAATATTTGCGGAAAAGGATCCAGTTTTAATTAATACTCAAATGTAAATATTATACTTATTACAAAATGAAATTCCTTCTGTAATATAACTATAAATTATCAAAAAGAAACATCCGAAATAATACCTACTCATATATATATATATATATATATATATATATATATATATATATATATATATATATATATATATATATATATATATATATATATATATATATATATATATATATATATATATATATATATATATATATATATATATATATATATATTTATTTATATATAAATATATATATATATATATATATATATATATATATAATATATATATACATATATATATATATATATATATATATATATATATATATCTATATATATAATATATATATATATATATATATATAAATATATAGATATATACATCTATATATATATATATAATATATATATATATATATATATATATATATATATATATATATATATATATATATATATATATATATATATATATATATATATATATATATATAAATATGTTTTTTCCCTTTATTTATATAGCAAGCAGGCTATATTGTTATATTATTGTTTGACAAATGTTTTTATTTATTAGTGGTTTGATTTCAGTCGTCGTTCCAAGGGTATCCCCTTCTGGTTGGGGCCTCTCCACCATCAGTAATACTTCGATCAATTCAGCGAAAATTGAAAAATAACTCGGAAAATTGCATTTGTGAAAGTATTTGAATTGTCACGATTGAACGTTAAATCAATGAATGAATGATCTCTCATGATCAGCAAACTTCTTCATATGCGCACAGTGCCTATTAAGGAACTTTGATGCATAATGAAAATGTATTATTTCAACATCAAAAACTTGCACTAACATAGCCGCCCACCAATGGGGTTTCATGAAGAGAACAAAACAATATTTATTGATCATCCAGGATGATCATGTAAGTCACCACTTAAGTAAATTCATCAAAAGGAAAAAAAAACAAATTTCTATATTGACCACAAGAAGAAAAAACAAAAATATGAAATTGAATTATTGATTGGTTAAGTTCTTGACAGTGGACAAAGTTTCACCCGGGAACAACTCCACAACACTCTTCATCAGTCGTTTAATACTTTTTCTGGCTGGATCAACCCATTTAAATTTCTGTTGTATTCAAATACTCTAGAAAATATCCTTTCCATAAATACCGCTGCATCTTTTGTATTAGCTGCCATCGAGAAAGCCATCCTGCATTTTCGGCAATTTTGGCCCCCGTATGGACGCATACAACCCCAGAAGCTACCCTTCTTTGGGAGAACCACTAACACACATAATATTATGAACTAATCCCAAATACATTAAAAAAAATAATACGTAAATAACTTTTTTGTTAACGACATCGTTCAAAAAGCAACAGAGGCTAAAATGAGATGAAATTCACAGTGCTATTGTGATTATTTAAATCTTTTAGAGTATCTTATTTCTATAATAATAATGGAATTATTTGGAAAAGTTTAACATTCAGGTATATCCTCATTTTATCGAACATTAAATCAACGAACATTTTCACTAACAACTGACATTCGAACACAGCAATTATAAAATGCAAATAATAAATTAATAACTTTCAACTACGGGGGAACGAAATTGTTAGTTCACATTAAACGTCTCCGTTACGACGCATAAATTCATAAAATTTTCATGTTGTCTGTCTGGTCGTTCTTTTAAAAATTTTCTTATTTGAAAGATTACAGTAATTTCGAATTCCTTTCAGGACATAAAATTCGGCTGGCTTCAACATTACAATATAGTTTTGTGCAGAGCGGCCGGACAGGTATGAAAGAACGATGTTGAAATGACGACCTCTTTTCCAAATTATAGGGGGATGCTAATTATGATTGCACCTTTAGGGTGTTGCCAGATCGTAAACTCTTTAGCTACTTGAATAATTATTGACTTCATTCCGAACTTGAACAAACGTCACGTATACTTATAATGGTCATCTCGAATAACCGGGGAGAATACGACCTATTCACTCGTGTTGTGTATAATCGGTTTCTTTGTTCTTTCCAATATGTTATTGAAATAAAAAGTGAACGTACCAAATCTTTCTATATGAACTATTTGGAACTCTAAGGAAATTCGTGACAAAACGGCAACTTGTAAATAAAATCTATTCTCAAACTTAAATGATCTGTTATGGAAGATAATAAAATAATACACACACACATACATACACACACACACATATATATATATATATATATACAGGGTGTTCTACAAGCTCTATGACAAACTTTGACAGATGGTAGGTCACTTGATTTTAAACATTTTTTTTTAATAAACATGGGTCCGATTCGTTTTTGTTTAGAAGTTACAAGCATTTGAAGAATCGTAATTTTTTCAGTCAACCAGGAAGTGACAGAAAGTCACTTAGCATGTTAAACAATGCACACTTATAAAATATACACCTGCTTCAATAAAAAACGTAGGCATTTATTCTCCACTGAGGAATATGCAGATATTGTGTTTGTGTATGGGTATGCAGCTAGCCAAATAAGAAATGATCCAAATCTCATTCTTCGAATGACCGAATCTTCAGTTAGTCGATGTGAGGCTTGCATTCAAACTGAATGGACATTTTTTATAGTCTTTAGTTTTGTGATTATCATTTAATTTGAATTTTTATTATTAATTGTTAATAAAGTTTAAATGCTTGTAACTTCTAAACAAAAACGAATCGGACATATGTTTATCAGAAAAAATGTGTTCAAAATCAAGCAACCTACCTTCTGTCAAAGTTTGTCATAGAGCTCATAGAACACCCTGTATATATATATATATATATATATATATATATATATATATATATATATATATATATATATATATATATATATATATATATATATATATATATATATATATATATATATACATATATATATATATATATCGGCTTCAGGTGAGACGTTAGATAAATGACAATCTCTATGTGAGCTCATGATGCAAAGTTTCATCGAGTGGTGTCACAAAAAATAGAATTAAGATGAATGTCAATGAAACGGAATGCATTCGTTTTAGTGTATCTGGCTCTGGGAGAGAAACATTTATTGTTCAGCATTTGGATACGGTTATCTCATCTAATGACCATGTTAAGTTTCTGGGTATACACATTGATAGATGTCTAAAATGGCATTCGCATATTGATGCCCTATGTAAAAAACTGAATAGCTCCTGTTACGCGTTAAGTAGAGTCAAAAGTTCTCTTCCGCTAAATTCTCTTATTAACGTCTACTATTCTTTGGTATATTGTCACCTATCTTACAATGTTTTGCTATGGGGTAATTCTTCAGAGGTTAATAGAGTATTCGTCATTCAAAAACGAATAGTTCGTTTAATGTTCGATTGCCATCCACGGTCCACTTGCAGACCAATTTTCATAGACAATAGTATTCTCACTTTGGCCGCATTATTTATATTTAAATGTCTAATATATGTGAAAGAAAATGAAGATGGTATTGTGAAAATTTCTAGTTTTCATTCACATGATACCAGAAATAAGAATGAATTGTATTTTCCCATTCATAAAACTACTAAGTTTGAAATGTCTCCACTTTGTCAGAGTATTGAAATTTTTAATCATCTACCACGATGTATTCAAAATCTTCAGAAAAACAAATTCAAGAAGACTGTCGAAAACTTTCTGTTAAAGGAATATTTCTATAATGTAAAAGATTACTACAGCTATAATTTCATTATTATTATTATTATATATATATATATATATATATATATATATATATATATATATATATATATATATATATATATATTATATATATATATATATATATATATATATATAGGGTCGCTGATATGTATGGAAACGGTCGATTATTTACTAAAGTAAGATAGCTAGCGAAAAAGTTAAGATTTTTTTTGAAAATAACCTTTTACTACTCTCTAATTTATTGAAGAAAAAGCACGAAATGATGGATATTCATTATGGAAGTCACACAAAGTGGAGTATGTGGATGTGATTACAATTTAATTATATTTTAACATAAAATAAAAAAGCATAATTGTTCAGAGTTGATAAAAATGCAGGAAACAAGTTGTCATAAACAACAAATTCTATTTAATAAGGTGCTCAAAGTGTTTACCATTTACCTCCTAACAGTAATGAACTGGCTGAACAAAGTTTTGTAGTGAATTTAAAATCATGTGAGGAGGAATGGTAAAAATTTCATGCCTTATTCTTTCTTTCAACTCTTAGATATTTGTTGGCCTATTTTTGTAGACTACATTTACCGTCGGGAGGTAAACACTTGAGCACCCTATTAAATAGAATTTGTAGTTTATTACAACTTTTTTCCTGCATTTTTATCAACTCTGAACAATTATGCTTTTTCATTTCGTGTAAAAATATGATTAAATTGTAATCATATCCACATACTCCACTTTATGTGACTTTCATAATAAATATTCATCATTTCGTGCTTTTTCTTCAATAAATTAGAGAGTAGTAAAAGGTTTTTTTCAAAATTCGATATCTCGAAAACGGTTGAATTTAGAAAATGATGTGCTATGTAAATTTTGCTCAGAATTTTGAGCAGAATTGCAATATGGTATAATATATAGGGTGTTCTATTAAAGAAAAAG
>JARQZK010005075.1:880000-927311 GCA_030704885.1 Cynegetis impunctata
TAAACTTATATTGATCAGTGGCCACCGATGGTTCCCATCGTCTGTGAGGATAGCTCGTTTGGGGGCCACCGGTGTCGCACATCGTCGCCAACGTGTTAACTTTAATATATTAATTGAGCTTAGTATTCGATTTTTTGGCAGTTGCCCTTATGATAAATCTACAACATCAATGTAACGAAGTAAGTCGAAACGGATTATAGCATCCATCAACAGTATACAGGTTCGATGCAGGAATGTAACATTTGATTGAGTATAGACATGTATATTGTGAATAGTGCGATTATGGCAAATAGACGGATCCGATTCCTAGGTCAGTTTATAACGTAATTACAGTTGTTGTATTATGGTTAATTAGTACGTTATGCATTGATAATGAATTTATAGACTCAATTTGCTGCCAGGAATAAATATTGAATAATATGCCGTAGATAACGAAACGTAGCAGACCACGAAATAATTAGCAGGTGACGAAAATATTGAGTTTGATTAAAATTTTATTTTATCGCTCATATGATGAGATTCTAAAGCTAAAGTTCGTTGGTCAAGTATTATAATGTTCTATGAGCAATTTTTACTTTTCGCCGAAAACGACGATTGAAAAAATTGGTTCTGGTATTTTGACCGTAAAATGAAACAAGTGTAATATATTGTATTTTTTATATTTGTTAGGAGCAAATAAAAGCAAATAGGTTGTAAGTTTTTTTAAGTGTATCTTACTTTGAAAAGCCATTTTGAAAAAAATTAAACTTGATGTTAGAACAAAAAAACTTTAATCAAAAGTCATAAATTTCGAAGAATGAACTATTATGTTCTAATAGAAACGAATTTTAATGTCCTATTAAAAGGAATAACTAATTTTAATATAAACTTAAAAACATTATAAACTATTCAACAAAAACCGCCAAATATATTATAGTTTTACATACATTTTCTCATATTTTCTGGCGGAGATACACTATTTTTTGTTTAAATAGTTCTAAGTGACGTAGAAGGCTGAGGATTTCTCACATCTTTGACTTTTGTGTCCCTTTTCTTTTGTTTAGATAGTGAAGAAGCAAAAACTTTCCCATCATTGTATTGTTTAAAGAACGTGGAAATAAACTGCGTATCAACAAGAGGCATAAATTCAAAGAGTTTTTTAAGATGCACAACCTTGTCGAATGGCAATAAGCATTTTTTAGAATCACTGCATGCTTTTACATGTAGTCGAGAAGCTGTGAATTTTCGTACAGATAGCTGTTTACTTAAGACAGAAATTTCGGTGAAAGAACCAGTGTGCTGAAGTTTATATTGAAGGTGATATATAAGAGTAGAATGGTATCTTAACTGTTTCACTGAAGAAAAAGGCACGCCTTTAAAATGTAGAGTTTCAGCTGCTTTCTGATAATGTTTAAAATCAGATACTCTCATATAAAATACTTTAAATGGATTTTACCTGTTCACCGTTGGTAACAATCTTAAAAGGCCTAAAGGGCTAAATATTTCCAGATTTCCAAGTTTTCGTGTAATTTGACTGTGAACATCATCTATCTCCTGAATAGAACTATGGCCGGGTTCACAAAATTTTTGAGTTATAAATTCAATATTCCGATGCTCCTGGAAAAACTCTAGTAATGCCATGGACATTATTTCGAATTCCGGTTTTGTGAAACACATGAGTCAGACCACAATACAATTTTTCTAATTGAAGGAAGATCTATTAGTACCTTTTCTAGAAGACATGCCAATGCAGATGCAATATCATTCCCTTTACGTCCATGAGTACCCTCACACCATATCGCACAGTAAGCACGCTTATTAATGTTGCAGTGAGCAGTTAGGTTATAAGTGTTTAGTTTTTTTGAATAAAAGAAGCATGAGATGTTAGCATTTGGTAAAGCAAACACATTTTCCATGTCAAAGCAAATAATAGCAGTCTCCCTGTCATCAATTTCCCGATCGTGGTTCCGTTCTGACATGGTTTCTTCTTTAGAAATGCCGTGTTTTTCAAAATGTGCTTTCTCATCTTCAGTGAGATCTGAGATTTTCATTCGATATTCCAAACTAGAAATTACAAACGCCCGAAACGAGAATATAAGCAATACAACATACCTCGAATATATCTATTTCATACAATAGTTTAAGCCACTTAATGAACAAATAACAACTGAAGTTTCACCAAACTTCAAGAGAGGTAAACACACTAGACCTGTGTCGATCGATCATTTGTCGAGACCCGGGTCGATCATGACCCATTCGTATGGTGATCGGGTTAAAAAGATTCGATCATTTGGGTCGCAGGTCGCAGTTCCTTTGTAACGAATGACGAATGCTGAACCGGTGAACCGGGTAGAATATATATTAATAAGATAACCTACATGAGTGAAAAACAACATAAAAATGTTAAAAATGGAAATAACTAATAGTTTTTAATATCAAAAATGATTATTTACTCCAAATTGTGATTAAGAAATAAAATTTGAGAGGCTCTTTTCGGTTTTAAAGAGCTCCTTTTATTATAGATAGATGCTTCATTAATGTATATAAATGTGGATAGAGGAGACGACGATAATATCAACTAAGTTCACTAAAACACGCAAGTAAAACCTGAATATAAAATCACGTGTCGCGGGTCATATATATGTCACTGATTTAATCTCAAACTGAATTCGATCTCGATCACGACGCGATCGAGTTCGCGACCCAAAAGACAGAGAGATCGACAGTACATATATCAGCATGTCACTGATTCGATCTCAAACTGAATTCGATCTCGATCAAGACGCGATCGATCGAGTTCGCGACCCAAAAGACTGAGAGATCGACAGGTCGCGTCTGTTCTACGCGAGCGTTCCTGAAAAAATCGGTTCCTTTTGGATTACGTGTCAAAATTCAAAACAACACGAGAAAGAGTGCGATTGTATCAGCAAGCAATCAGTTATATACTGCTGTATAAAAACATATGAAAATAAAGTGCAACTTGGTTAGTCTTATCAAGTAAATCGGGATCGGGTTGAATAAGATCGGGTCTTTTAGAAATTCGTGATTCGATCACTCGTGTATGGGTTGCGATCGAATCAAAAAGATTCGATCAATCACGATCGACACAGGTCTGAAACACACGTGATGAAATTTATCAACATGTGAGTTATAATGTTCTAACAGCAGAAAATTCGCGCTCCTATTGGTTAACGCTGGTAGAACATCATAACTCTAGGCAATTTTTAAATTTTACAGTTAGAACGATATAATACTGCGTTTAAATCCTTATACGTGTATAAAAGTCTGCAGGAGTCTTATTTGATAGAACAATATGCCGCCGGGAAGTTTAAATCTGTCTTTAAATCGTTTCGCGCCAAAAGTGCTGATAGAACATTATAACACTCGACCAACGAGTTCCACCGGAGGAACATTTTGTTGCTGAATGTTTCTCCTTGTTTCCAAGGGTAGAAACTTATGGCAACACACGTTAATTTCTTGTTTCCTCTGGAGCAACTGAAATTGTCAATAGTTGCATTTTATTTAATAGAAACAATCAACATTTGTTGCCGAAACATAGAAATTTTAAGGAAAATTTAGAAACATTTACGAAACAACCAACAGCAACAAAAATGTTCCTCAATGATCCTTCGGTGGAACCGTAGCTATATATTTATTCGTTTGCGTAATTTCACTGCACACTGAAAATCTGCGACACGAATGTTTGCTAGTTACGTTCTCGATATGTTTCTACTGCGATAACAACACGAATTTGTTTACACATGTTTTCTATTTTCTTTTGAAGTTTACCGCTAAAAATGGAAACCGGCGAAAAGTGAGAACAGTCAACATTTATTGCCGAAACATAATGGTTATTTTTGTATCTAGTGCGCGAAATGCTACTTTGGTGATCGAGAACTGATTTTTTTTAACGAGGCGCAGCCGAGTCGAGTTCACCAAAGTATTTCGCGCATGATATGCAAACAAAATTTTTTCTACAAATAACAAAAATATTGTTCTTAAATAAGTAACATGCTTAGCTTAATATGAAAAATAGTATTGAACTGGCTTAAACTGTTTTTCCAAATCAAGTAATTACTGTAACTATGGAAATAAAATGGCATTTGTTGACAATTCTTGATAATTATTTTGGAGTGACTTTTTATTCGCGTCAATTTCGTGCGTGATATTTATAACCGTAAAATAATGGAAATTTAAGTAAGCAGTACCCCACCTAACTTGACAGATGCGGCCAATTCAGTAATTTCAAATCTTTTACCGGAGAAATCGAGGCGCCAGTATGATAATGCATATCAGCAATTTAAAGAGTGGTGTGAAGCAAATAAAGCCAGAAAAATATACGAAAATGTGCTGTTGGCATATTTTGCAGAGAAGTCTAAGAAGCTGAAGTCTTCCACGTTATGGGCAATATATTCTATGTTTAAAGCAACACTCAATGTTAAAGAAAACGTGGATTTTAAGAAATTTACCAAGTTGGTTCCATATTTGAAAAAATTGTCAGTTGGAAACCATCCTAAGAAATCTAAGGTATTGACTAGAGAGGAAGTTGAGCAATTCATAAGAGAGGCAAGCAACACTCAATGTTAAAGAAAACGTGGATTTTAAGAAATTTACCAAGTTGGTTCCATATTTGAAAAAATTGTCAGTTGGAAACCATCCTAAGAAATCTAAGGTATTGACTAGAGAGGAAGTTGAGCAATTCATAAGAGAGGCAGATGATGAAACCTATTTGTTGGTTAAGGTAGATTTTTGTTGATTGTTTTATGTGTTTTTTAAATTACTGATTTCCTTTTAGGTTGTTTTAATACTGGGTATTTCGGGTGCTTGCCGCCGTGAGGAACTCACTAAAATGACGGTCGATGAGATAGAAGATAATAATTCCATTTTGATTGTTAAAGTACCCGATACAAAAACGAATATACAACGAATTTTTACAGTTTCAAATTTAGATTATACTGACATTTACCGAAAATATGCGGCTCTTCGTCCAAGTTATGCTACCAGTCGCCGATTGTTTTTGAAGTATCAAAATAAGAGATGTTTTAACCAAGTTATTGGAATGAATAGTATTGGAAAGATGCCTAGCTTAATAGCAAAACACCTAAAATTAACAAATCCTGATGCCTACACGGGCCATTGTTTTCGGAGAACATCAGCCACACTCCTTGCTAATACGGGGGCCAAAATATGTGTTTTGAAGCGACATGGAGGATGGAAATCTTCGACTGTGGCCGAAGGATACGTGGAAGATTCTATCAACAATAAAATTCAAATATCAAATAAAATTTTAGACTGTGAAATTTAAGGATCAAGTGCTGTCACCTCTACGGCAGTTGCTTGCAAATCAAAAATGGATAGTATTCCAACTCTCAAAACTACGATATCACGAGCTGAATCTGATTTATATGGTTTAGGAATAAATATTGGTTCGTGCACTGGCTGCACCATTAATGTTAACATTGTGAATAATAAATAAAATTAAGTAGTGTTAAATTTTCTCACAATTTGAAAGCCTTAATTGTTGTTATACATTAATAAATATATGATTTCTTGGATTTTTGCTTGATTGAGAAACATAAAGGTTAAAATATAAAAATCCCATATTAGGCCAAGCTACAGAGATTTAGAGTGAGCATTTTGTGCAAAAAGTGTTAGAAGAAAACCAGCTCCGCCATTGTTTGTCAAATAGTTCCACATGATATAGTGATATGTTTTTCACTCGACTTTATTATTTATGTCTTTGTTATTAACAATTTTATGCAAAAAATGGCGTTTTTTTTCAGTTTTTTGCTTATAAAATTGAAACTATCAGAGTAATCGTGATAAAGTCAATAGACTTATTGTAGAAAATGAAAAGTCGAAAAAAATGAGAGGTCGGACGACTCGATCAGACCCTCAGTCTAAGGGAAAATTGGAAAAAACCGGCCAAAATGCAGTTTTTTCAAAAGTTCATAACTCGGTTATTTTTTGAGTTGTAGCGTAGATCCTCCGGCCAGTATTAGCTATTGATATGAACTTCATTTGTGCGAAGATCAGAAACTGTCCGATGCATAGTTTTTGATCTGTGGCCATTTGATTATGTTACTATGCAATTTTCCAGCAGACCTGAATGCGACAGGTATGGTCCGATTTCAATTCACTAAAAAGATTTTGAAAGTAGAAATCTCATAGTTCAAAACGTTCATCTTGGTTTTTCATAAAAGCGCTGAGAAATATGTTAAAAATAAAGCTGAACATGACAAAAAACGGCCGAGCGCGTGAGAGTAGTTGAAGAGTGGGGGTTTACAATTATTATCTGACAACGTTTAGAAATTACTGTCACGTTCAAAATGCCGACGCTTTCGAATGTCATACTTCTCCTTGCCTGCTGCTCTACCCCCACTCTTCAAATACTCTTACGCGCTCGGCCGTTTTTCGTCATGATCAGCTTTATTTTTAACATATTTCTCAGCGTTTTTATGGAAAACCAAGATGAACGTTTTGAACTATGAGAATTCGTCTTTCAAAATATTTTGAGTAAACTGAAATCAGACCATATCTGTCGCATTCAGGTCTGCTGGAAAATTGCATAGTAACATAATCAAATGGCCACAGATCAAAAATTATGCATCGGACAGTTCCTGCTCTTCGCACAAATAAAGTTTATATTGATAAATAATTCTAACCGGAGGGTCTACGCTACAACTCAAAAAATAACCGAGTTATGAACTTTTGAAAAAACTGCATTTTGGACGGTTTTTTCCAATTTTCCCTTAGACTAAGGGTCTGATCGAGTCGCCCGACCTCTCATTTTTTTCGTCTTTTCATTTTCTACAATAAATCTATTGACACCATCACGATTACTCTGATAGTTTCAATTTTATAAGCAAAAAACTAAAAAAAACGCGATTTTTTGAATAAAATTGTTAATAACAAAGACATAAATAATAAAGTCGAGTGAAAAACATATCACTATATCATGTGGAACTATTTTACACACAATGGCGGAGCTGGTTTTCTTCTAACACTTTTTACATGAAAAAATCTCTGTAGCTTGGCCTATATAGTTTACATGCAGTGTGCGAAGTAAGTATTTCGCACACTACTTCGCGCACGGTGTCATGGTAACGAAGGAAAATAAAAAAAAGGGTCACTTCGCATATTTTTGTCAATGCGCGAACCTTGTCATTTTTTGACGTTTGTAGAAAAAGAAATTTTAAAGAATATTTAGGAACATTTTGGACTATTTACGGAAACACGCAACAGCAACAAAAATGTTCCTCCGGTGGAATCGCAGCTTGAAGGGTGACAAGTACAAACAGTCAACATTTGTTGGCGAAATATAAAGAAATTTTAAGGAACATTTAGAAACATTTTCGAAAACACGCAACAGCAACAAAAAGGTTCCACAATATTCATCAATGTTGAAACTGTAGCTTAAGAGATATGCAATTTATCGATGTAGTTGTAGATAAATGACTAGTTTCCTACATTTTGTCCATTTAACTGTAGAATTAATTAAACAGTTTTTATTTCTTCGTTTTTTTAATTTACAATATTGTATTGAAGTTTCATTTAGTCTGTGCTAAGCCATCGATATACCACATGAAGATCAAACTTGATGAATCATTACTTCTCTGATGGGATCTGATATGGGAACGATGATTTCGTGAAAATACAACTCAGTGATTAATCAATTTTTTATGGTTCTTGATTCAGAAAAATATATAAATTGAGGAATATATATTGTACGTTATGTTTTGATTTTTCTTTCAGTATTTTGAAATTTTGTTTCGGAGTTCGATTGAACATGAAGATATCAATTTTGAAAATATAAAACGGCCAAAACGGATATTTCCATTTAGTTTTATTTTCTTAATACTCAATTAAATGGTACCTAATTATTATAATAATAATAATGATAGATACTTCAGGATACATTAGCATTTTCCTCTATCTAATTTTAAATGCAGTTTTTCAATTGATTTTCAACTAATATGATGAAATTTGATTTATATTAAAACATTGGTTAATAACAACAATTTACACATTTATCAAACAAAATAACGCATGACGCACGTTTCGGTGAAACTTCACCTTCTTCAGATGCTAAAGGCAAAGTAACTATGTTTCTCCGTTATATCGAAAACAAGAAATATGGAGATGAAAAATTTTGTAGAAAGGGTAAATAGAAGAATGGTTGTAAATAATTAAAAGAATAGGAAAAACCAATTCTGAACTCCTACTCAGGTAGTTCGGTAATTTTTAAAAGATTGAGAAGGGGGCTTCAAGTAGGTATGATCGATTTGGCTATTCAATAGGAGACCGGAATGCTTATATTTATTTATCTGTATGAAAAATCTCTCCGAAATTATTTATTCTGAACAACTAGGCGCTGACATCTTCTGGAATAATACTTTCAATAAAATCTATAATAGTTCCAATAATCTCATATCTGATTCGAAATATTCGTCAACTAAAACATAATATTTATTGAATATAGGTAATTGTTGCACATGCAACTGTGAGTGAAAGAATACAAAATATTAAAACTGAGTAACTTCTTCATTAGATCATTGTTATGTTCAATTGATAATGATAAACAAGAAGCGAATAAAACTAAGTTTTCATTCTTACCACAGAATGAAATCGTAAAGATGCGACTCCCTGACAATTAATATTTCACGCAGTCGGTAATGCAGCGATGCTTGGGAATCTGCATTTTTTTTTGTCCCACCAGGGGCGCTAGTTACTCTCACGATCACAACCATAGAGTTTTATTCTGTAACGCGATTTTAAGATGTTGTAGGTACATTTGGTCACTACAGGGCATCCGACCCCCATTGAGCCGACTCCGGGTATTGAGTAGCCACCATTTGTCATAAGTTGTAGGTATATTTACATATTTCGTTGTAGTCCGAAATAATCGCTAAAATAACGAACACGTTATATATGAACAGATATATATATATATATATATATATATATATATATATATATATATATATATATATATATATATATATATATATTCACTGCATAGATGGCCATATCTTCACTTGTTGTGGTGAATGGAAAATAGTCGCAATATAAATGGAAGTAAAATAGTACTAGGATGTAAATATATATATATATATATATATATATATATATATATATATATATATATATATATATATATATATATATATAGGAGTAAACGTTAAGGGTATTCCGACTATAGGGCTCTCCAATTACCAGTCAATTTTGTACTAAGAAATCTTTGTTGACTTCATCAGGAGTAACTCCGTTTTCTCATACTTATATATACATATATATATATATATATATATATATATATATATATATATATATATATATATTATATATATATATAGAGTAAACGTTGAGGGTATTCCGACTATAGGGCTCTCCAATTACCAGTCAATTTTGTACTAAGAAATCTTTGTTGACTTCATCAGGAGTAACTCCGTTTTCTCATACTTATATATATATATATATATATATATATATATATATATATATATATATATATATATATATATATATAAGTTGACGTTTCACTACGACATTTGTAGTTATTCAAATTTTTTGAAAAAATTGAAATTTCTTTGACATTTATTGATTTGAAAAAATTTGAACAGAACAAAGACTGCTTTGTCCTGTTAAAGTTTTTTTCGGATGTGGCTGTTCTTTGTTATTTATTACGTGCTATTCGGTCTAATATTAACATTCAAAATTGTTACTATTAAATGTCGTAGTGAAACGTCAACTTTTTAATAAAATCGAGTTTTTTAAGATTCAACCAGCCTGTTATTGCTAATAATTATCAAGATATTAAAAATAGTTCACAGGCAACAACAATTCGAATAAATATATATATATATATATATATATATATATATATATATATATATATATATATATATATATATATATATATATATATATATATAATATATATATATATATATATATATATATATTATATATATATATATATATAATATATATATATATAATATATAATATATATATATATATATATATATATATATATATATATATATATATATATATTTATTCGAATTGTTGTTGCCTGTGAACTATTTTTAATATCTTGATAATTATTAGCAATAACAGGCTGGTTGAATCTTAAAAAACTCGATTTTATTAAAAAGTTGACGTTTCACTACGACATTTAATAGTAACAATTTTGAATGTTAATATTAGACTGAATAGCACGTAATAAATAACAAAGAACAGCCACATCCGAAAAAAATTTTAACAGGACAAAGCAGTCTTTGTTCTGTTCAAATTTTTTTAAATCAATAAATGTCAAAGAAATTTCAATTTTTTCAAAAAATTTGAATAACTACAAATGTCGTAGTGAAACGTCAACTTTTTAATAAAATCGAGTTTTTTAAGATTCAACCAGCCTGTTATTGCTAATAATTATCAAGATATTATATATATATATATATATATATATATATATATATATATATATATACAATATATGTATATGATCAATTATAAATGAATGGTTCAGTGAACTAGGACTTTGGTAGATATTTGTTTGTGTATTGACGATTGTAAGGAGAAAAGTATTTGAAACATTTTTGTAGATAATTTTACGACCTATAATTTTTGTTTGGGCTATACTTTTGATAAAACTTACCGATTTCGAGAAAAATCCAAAAAACCGAAAACTTTGACCTTTCACCTTGAATAACTTTTTTAAGGACACAAGAGGGCCGATGAGGACTTTTGACACTTTATTTCTATTGGTGTACCTACCCAAAGTCTCTAACAAAATTCAGCTCTGTCAGAGTTTTTGTTATTTGTCACTATTTTTATGTCTATTTTGACCGGGCTATAAATTTTGATAGTTTTGTTCTGTCTCTAAAATGAATTTAGAACTTAGTCTAGTTTGAACTATAATTCATTATTCCAGAAAAAACAATTTTCAATTACGTAATGAACATATTTGTTGATTCGAATTTTGCACGGTTATTGCTGAATACTGTTGATATTTCTATTTAGAAATAAATTCAATGAGGTAATTCGCAATATAGCGAATACACTATTCGGTTGATCGAGAAAATTCAGTGCATTTCACCTGCCGGTAGAATATAACATTTCCCAATGGGCAAGGTTCAAACTAATATTTATCACAGGTGAATTGTTACTTTGTTCACTCATTCCATGAATTGTATCATGTATTTATTCATGTAAACATGGGCGTCGATATAATATTTTAAATAATTGAGTAAATTCAGTAATTCGCAGCAACTAATCCTTTACGTTTTTGAAAAAAGGCGAATAGGAGTTTCGGTTATTGATAGTATTAGAAAAATACATGATTGATTTTCAAATTAACTATAATCGAATCAATGGCTCACCATTTCTGCACACGGTAGTTTCATCAGATGAAACTGAATATAAAATTTTGGTATTTCAGTTTATGTAAATCTTAGTAACTGAAAGAAACGATAACAAAAAGAAACTGAATAGTTAGGCGATGGGTAAGTAATCCTTCGAGGAAACTTGGATAAACTACTTTGTCCACGACTGTACTATAAATCATTCATTATACGTGTGCTTCCTGAAGTACAATTATACCTATTATTCACTACTATTGAATAATGGTTTATTATACACTGCATGACGTCACACTCAAAACGTATGTCCAAACTTGAGACTATCACTCACATTGTTAGGATAGTATTGTTATTAGATTTTTAGGTTTTATGTAACTAAGATAACTTTTAGGCAAATTATTAAACTAATATTTAATATAATGCCCAACTTATTGAATATTTACTCTAATAAATTATCTATTTAATTTTTATCAGAGTGAAAGAAAGGAATGGAATCGATGTCAAGTGAAATAGTTGACGTTTACGTGAGTATGCAGTTTTCAGTGAACACAGAAAATGTTATGTCAACGCTTTTGATAACTATTTTCATTGTTGAAAATGCAGATTATTACTAATTTTTCCAAGGAAGTCGTGGACAAAGTATAGTATTCTACACGCACAAAATTACAATTTTTCACTCGGGTGAATTGCGACACGAGCTGCAACCGAGTGTCGCAAACTTCACCCTCGTGAAAAATAGCAATCATTTTGTGCTCGTTGAATAATATACTATTGTCCACGACTGTAATATAAATCATTCATTATACGTGTGCTTCCTGAAGTACAATTATACCTATTATTCACTACTATTGAATAATGGTTTATTATACACTGCATGACGTCACACTCAAAACGTATGTCCAAACTTGAGACTATCATTCACATTGTTAGGATAGTATTGTTATTAGATTTTTAGGTTTTATGTAACTAAGATAACTTTTAGGCAAATTATTAAACTAATATTTAATATAATGCCCAACTTATTGAATATTTACTCTGATAAATTATCTATTTAATTTTTATCAGAGTGAAAGAAAGGAATGGAATCGATGTCAAGTGAAATAGTTGACGTTTACGTGAGTATGCAGTTTTCAGTGAACACAGAAAATGTTATGTCAACGCTTTTGATAACTATTTTCATTGTTGAAAATGCAGATTATTACTAATTTTTCCAAGGAAGTCGTGGACAAAGTATAGTATTCTACACGCACAAAATTACAATTTTTCACTCGGGTGAATTGCGACACGAGCTGCAACCGAGTGTCGCAAACTTCACCCTCGTGAAAAATAGCAATCATTTTGTGCTCGTTGAATAATATACTATTGTCCACGACTGTAATATAAATCATTCATTATACGTGTGCTTCCTGAAGTACAATTATACCTATTATTCACTACTATTGAATAATGGTTTATTATACACTGCATGACGTCACACTCAAAACGTATGTCCAAACTTGAGACTATCATTCACATTGTTAGGATAGTATTGTTATTAGATTTTTAGGTTTTATGTAACTAAGATAACTTTTAGGCAAATTATTAAACTAATATTTAATATAATGCCCAACTTATTGAATATTTACTCTGATAAATTATCTATTTCATTTTTATCAGAGTGAAAGAAATGAATAGAATCGATATCAAGTGAAATAGTTGACGTTTACGTGAGTATGCAGTTTTCAGTGAACACAGAAAATGTTATGTCAACGCTTTTGATAACTATTTTCATTGTTGAAAATGCAGATTATTACTAATTTTTCCAAGGAAGTCGTGGACAAAGTATAGTATTCTACTCGCACAAAATTACAATTTTTCACTCGGGTGAATTGCGACACTCGCTTGCAGCTCGTGTCGCAAACTTCACCCTCGTGAAAAATAGCAATCATTTTGTGCTCGTTGAATAATATACTATTGTCCACGACTGTAATATAAATCATTCATTATACGTGTGCTTCCTGAAGTACAATTATACCTATTATTCACTACTATTGAATAATGGTTTATTATACACTGCATGACGTCACACTCAAAACGTATGTCCAAACTTGAGACTATCATTCACATTGTTAGGATAGTATTGTTATTAGATTTTTAGGTTTTATGTAACTAAGATAACTTTTAGGCAAATTATTAAACTAATATTTAATATAATGCCCAACTTATTGAATATTTACTCTGATAAATTATCTATTTCATTTTTATCAGAGTGAAAGAAATGAATAGAATCGATATCAAGTGAAATAGTTGACGTTTACGTGAGTATGCAGTTTTCAATGAACACAGAAAATGTTATGTCAACGCTTTTGATAACTATTTTTATTGTTGAAAATGCAGATTATTACTAATTTTTTCGAGGAAGTCGTGGACAAAGTATAGTAGGTATTCTACTCGCAAAAAAATTACAATTTTTCACTCGTGTGAATTGCGACACTCGCTTGCAGCTCGTGTCGCAAACTTCACCCTCGTGAAAAAAAGCAATCATTTTGTACTCGTTGAATAATATACTATTATAAATTTAATTTATGCAGCAGGGGGAATAATGTGAGTCTACGGGTATCCGCACAACGAGTCTGGATGGTAGATGGTAGCCTAGCTGGTCGCCTGGCTGCAAGCATTATCTTCGTAGTTTCTTACGGGGTACCGTACGTGCGCGCAGTTCCGATCGATTGTATTCTAGCGGGCTAGGTCACTGGTCGCTGGAAGAACAACATTTTACATTCTACCAGCTACCAGCGTGCGAAATGGATATGGGATGGTGTTGCCGCAGAAAGGAATGATGATCTTAATTAGAAATTTTAGATCATTTTCGTATTCAGAACTGAAATACTAAATATTGGATGGATTTGTCCGTTACTTTGTGATAATAATTTTTTTAAATATAAATGAGAAACACTTTACTTTGTTTTTTGTATCACTATTTTTATTAAATTGTTTGCGACAGCAGGTTCGTATTACTACTAAATTTCATCGCATTAAGCGAATGAATATTTTTGCATTGTACAGTGTCGGTCATAGTAGGCATACAAAGCAAGGAGTTGAAAGATTATACTTACTGGTATTATCGAATCTTAACCTATGTGAATGAAGAGCTTGCTAACAACATACATTTATTCTAGAAGGGGTCAAATATGGGAGAATTCCGTACATCTGTTTGATCATATATTTCTATGTACTTTAAAATATTTGGTTTCTTACTTTTCGGAGCTGTATGTGAAATGTTTATATTATATATGCCTGGAAAAGAGTGACTTGAATATAGAAAGTGTTTTGCAAAATTTGAAATTTCTTTATTTAATTTGAAAGAATGTTGTTGTTCTTTATATCGGGTGGCAAAATTTCGGACTGTTTGTCCTAAAAAGTTTTCCGCTTCATTCTCAAATACGAGAAGAAACGATCGGGATAATCACATTGAATAAATGATGATATTATTGTCTTTTTTGATTGATGTAATGTACCGTAAAACTTTTTTCAGCTTTCTGTTGTAATAACCACTTTGTAACATTGTTTTCTAATAAATAAAAATTATCACTGTCACTAATTGAATCATCCATTTCAACCACACATCTGCACACTACGAGGGTTGATTTCCGTATGACCCGCTACCATCTACCGGCTCAACGTGCGTGTATCTAGCGGTTGTTAACTCTAACAGCTAGGCTACCAGCGACCAGCCAGGCTACCATCGAGGCGCGTTGTGCGGATACCCTACTTGATAATTGAATGAGTTATCAAAATTCTTCTACCTGTCAATTTACACCATAGTTTCAATCCTCTACTGTGTATGTAAAATACGTGAAAATGTATTGAACGAATGATTCTCATCTTTAAATGAATAGAATAATTAGTATCTTTTCTATCATTTTCAAAACAGTTCTTATTTTCTTCGATTCTTCTTCTTAAGTTTCTATTTTTTCACAGATATATATTTGATTACACCTGAATTTGAGAATTTATCCGTTTTTGATTCTCAAGGAAGATTCCTACTAATAATACATCCATAATAAAGTGATTGATAATCGGCCGTGTGCGAGCTGGACTCGCGCAGGAAGGGTTCCGTACCACTGACTATGCCTCCCTTAAATATTTATTTTATATTATTGTTTATTATTGGAGTTAATATCTCTATGTTAAAAATACAACTGAGTATTTTGTGAATATTTCAAAAGCCTATCTGTTGCCATTTCGATATCGAACAAAAAATGTCAAAAAAATCGTGTTTGTTATATGAGGGCCCCCCTCAAATATTTATTTTATTTAGTATTTGTGGTTATAGCGGCAACAGAAATACATAATTTGTGAAAATTTCAACTGTCCAGCTATTGCGGTTCTTGAGATACAGCCTTGTGGCAGACAGACAGACGGACGGACGGACGGACGGACAGACAGCGAAGTCTCAGTAATAGGGTTCCGTTGTTACCCATTGGGTATGGAACCCTGAAAAACTACGATTTAATAGAAAACCGAAATGAAAACAGTTCATTTTGAAGAAAAAAAAATTGATCGCGAAGTCAGTCACGTATCAGATGCGATTCGAATGGAATAGTCCCCGCGAAGTGCAAAGTGGTTGAGGAAAATAGTTGAAACTCACAAAGGAACTTATCTCAACATGAACTCAATCTACGTACCAAATCTCAACTCTTTAACTCAATCTACAGAAACTGTGGAAACAAAAAATATCCATGTAAAATTGGCGGCGGTTAGAAAAACGTACGTTTAGTTCTGCCTCTAAAACAATATATATATATATATATATATATATATATATATATATATATATATATATATATATATATATATATATATATATATATATATATATATATATATAATTATTTATTCGAATTCTTGTTGCCTGTGAACTATATTTCTAATCTCTTGATAATTATTAGCAATAAAATAAAAAAGTTTTGATAAAACCACAAATGTCGTGGCGAAACGTCAACTTTTTAATAAAATCGAGTTTTTTGAGATTCAACAAGCCTTATTATTGCTAATAATTATCAAGAGATTATTATATATATATATATATATATATATATATATAGTGGAAAAAAATTAACTCCGTAATATAAAACTGTAATTAGGTTATTGGGTGAAACGGCTCAAAGGGCTATAATTTTGTAAACTCTTCTTTATTACTTATTATTGTAGTCTAATATCGATAATCTCATTTTATGTAAGTCGGAGTCCCATATTGTCAGTGGATGGTGATTTATTGTAGATTTTTTGTAATTTTAGTAATCCTGAAGAAGGTCCCAATGGTTGGACCGAGACGTTGATGTAATAAAGAAGAGTTTACAAAATTATAGCCCTTTGAGCCGTTCCACCCAATAACCTAATTACAGTATATATATATATATATATATATATATATATATATATATATATATATATATATATATATATATATATATATATATATATATATATATATATATATATATATATATATATATTATTTATATATATATATATAATATATATATATATATATATATATATATATATATATATATATATATATATATATATATATAATTATTCTATAAGCTAAGGGTATTGTCGACTCAATTGAGCATTAAAACACACAGTAGTACTCTTGTTTCTCAGCTTAGCTTTCGCAATTACTTTATTGCGTCCTCAGGGCTTCTACAAATACAAAAAATGTCACAAAGAAGAATTGAAAAAGGCGCAAACAATAGTATTACCGAACATAAGGTTATAGTAAAAAAACATGAACATCTACAACACAACACTGCAACAATAGTAAGCAGTAAAGGAAATAAGCATTGCACAATTTGAAACAGCTAACACGTGAGGTTTCCAAAATATTTTTCAGTCAGCAACAAGTCATTCACAACAATATATTACTCGTTATGTCATTGTCGATATTTTTATCTATTATTCTATGAATAGAAATATCCTGATAAAATTGTTATATCAGGACACTGACAAGTAATCTATATATATATATATATATATATATATATATATATATATATATATATATATATATATATATATTTATATATTTATAGCAAAATTTATGTTTTCTGAAATACCACCGATTTTATATTCAGTTCTATTGATGAAGCCACCTTGATGTGAAACGCCGCGTCATTATTCAAAAAATTATTGATAATGAAAACTTGACCATTAAAGTTGAAATAAATTTTCAATAATAATTCTTTTTGAAGAAAATATAATTCTTCTAGCTGAATATGAAAATTTACTTAAATCCTTAAAACCTTAGATTTAATTATCAGTTTTAAGATATGCTGAATAACTTCATTAAATCGAAAAAAGTGTTCAATAGATATCAACCTCTCCTGAGGGTCTGGGACTCGTATATTATTAGTGTTACTATTTGCAAAATCACCCCTTTAAGTTATTTCTCTTTGACGCCCATGCAGAAAACCATGAATTCACTCAGGTTTACTTGTTCCAACGTACCCATATAACTATTATGTTATGGTATTTTCGCCATCTATCTCCAGGGTATGCCGACCCCTCTCATAAACATGAGAAAATTTAATGTATTGCTGAATATACCCAACATTATGTAGGCCTATAACGCTCATTAACGATGCCGTAGAGAAACGTTCACAGACTAATTGGTTCGATCAAGATATGTAGCTAGATATAAAATAAGACATTCAGTGTCGTCTAACACGATATTAACATTATTTATCGGCACATCCCGGGCAGCGGCGCTTTCCTTGCCAATGTTATTTTCATCAGATCGCAGATGGCAAGAATGTCGGCCAATTTCCTCTGCGATTTTTTCCGAAATCCCATGAAAATTGATGACTTGAGATACTCGAAGTTGGCCCGCGGCACAGCGATCCTCAACCTGTGGCACTCGCCCCTTCAGGATCGGTAGGAGAGCAACAAGAATTTATTAAAGTGTAATCAAGTTTCTGTCACTTATATGATATTGTGTATGCAAGACATCCGTCCATGTATAATGTCTAGTCGTTCGGGATCACTGTATGTTTACCAACAGCTACCATAAGAAATTTAAAATTAACAATCTTTATCATTTATATAAATAACTGCAGTGTCGTGCATAAAATCCAGCATTACTCAATATGCAATATTCATCCATTAGAAAACTCTACGTGTTTAACAAGTAATCAATTTTTTCTTTACAGCTCTTGGACTTTTAGGATATTCAGTTTAAATTTGCAATAAACGTTACTCTTTAAGGCGTTATTAGGCTTGCTGTGGATGGTTGTGAAAATCTACAGGGGGGCATTTTTCTAAGGATCATGCTCCCTCATCTCAACCTAAACTTTAATGCAGTGATCCGTTGGTAGATTCTAGAAGCAAAATCAATTTAATTTTCTGTTTTATTTGCAAAGAAGCTATGAAGAAAGATAAAAAATAACTTTAAATTTCAACGTCCTGTAGATTGTTAACGAAACTTTTGTGAACCTATGTTTATACTAGTATTAAGTCACCAAATGAGTCAAAGAATTACCAAATTCCGCATGTGAAGAACTGTAAAGCCTACTTCATCTCCTATGCTGATAATATTACCTTGATCTTTACTGCAAAAATATGGGATGAGGTTTTTGATGATGCTAATAACGAAATGGAACAGGTTAAAAAATAGCTAGACCAAAACTTATTGAGCCTGAATGAAGAAAACCAAGTACATAGCATTTTCATTGAAATTACATGATCAATTAGCAGGAAATAAAATTATTTCTGTACACGATAATAATTGCCATCCGAGAAGCATGCACTTGTCCTGAAGTACAAAAATCAGATAACATGAAGCGCTTAAGTGTTACATATAACGATGGACACATATAACTTCGAATGCGTCAGACAGTTCAAGTACCTTGGAGCCACGATATGCTCAGACAATGACAGCAACGAAGAGATAAAAGCACCAATACACTGTGCCAATAGGTGTTTGTTAGCCATGCGAACTCTCAGACAATCATCTGTTATGGCTGTGAGACCTGGACGCTTACGGAACACAATGAGTTTTACTAAAGCCGGCTGAAAATAACATCCTGAGAAGAATATTTGGTCCCGTCAAGGATCCAAACACGGAGCAATATCGCATAAGGACGAATGCAGAACTCCAGGACCTATACCAAACGCTGTCTGAGATGGGCTAGACATGTACAAAGAGCATCTGATGACCGACTGATCAAGTTAATGTGGGAAGAAAATACAGCAAGAAAGAGACCACTGGCTCGGCGGAGAGTCAGATAGGGAGACAACATTTTGAAAGATCTACAGACTATGGAGGTATATGAATGGGAGGAGGCCATGTTGGACCGCGACCGATGGAGGCAAATCGTTAACGCAGCCAAGACCCACCAAGGGTTGTAGTGCTACCGAGAGAGAGAGAGAAAGATTTAGGTGTTATAATAGACCAACACTTGCGATGGAAAAAGCATACTTCCCTATAGACTTGCAGAATTAGGCAGCTAACCCGAAAAATGTATACTCTATGAGATGTCCTAAATAATAGCACACTTAGAGTGGCTTATTATTCTTTGGCAGAGTCTATACGGCGGTATTTGATAGGATGATGGGGAGGTCTTTTCCGCAGTAACTTGATTCAGCTCCTGACTATGTAAAATAAACTGTTAAAAATAATATTTAAAAAACCAAAACTTCATTCATCTATACAGTTGTATAAAAAGCTACTTGATGTTTAGGGCTTGTATGCCTGTCAGTGCCTGGAGTTGATGTTTCATGGCGCAAATCCTTCAAATCGGCCTGTGGAAGTTATACAAAAAAATGCTAGGGCAGTACAAATTCTCTCCCTCAGTACACCACTGTTCAAGAAGGGCCACAGACAAAGATATATCTTCTCTTTCGGACCTAAATTGTATAATCTCTTACCACCTGAAATAAGGAAGATAACAAAATTTAATAAAAAGAAAAAACAAATTAAATACTTCGATCGGGAAAATATAACACTAATCTAAAACACAATAAATTAATTGATGCTTTTTTTAAAGTATTTACCAGGTATCACAGGTACTTAGATAGACCCCCTTAAAATCCTCAAATTCCTGAAGGTATTGAGGCTTGAGGGGCTGCTGTAAAACGAGAACACATCGAGAAGCAGAAGAAGATGGGGCACAATAGATCTAATAAGGTCGCAGCGCATCGGTCACCATCCACACCTACCAATACCAATACCAATCACAGGTACTTCACCTGTCATTGTCTGTACAATTAAAAGTGCAGATTAAGGACTTGCACAACACAAGGATATAGCATGCTTAGGTGCAGTCCTGTGATCCAAATGGAGCACTAAAATATGATATAATTATATAATCTATCTTATTGTTTTGTGTACTTCATTTTTTCTGAATAAATTGAAAAATTAAACTTTCTATTTGTATACTGGACATACAAGATTATAAAACTGGTTTGATTGAACTCAAAATACTATCCTATCAATTATTTGACTTGAACTCAAGTTGCAGAACTCCAGTGTAGTTCTAGTCAAATATGCTGCACTGATGAGATCTAATAAGATCGAAACAGCTGTATGCAGATTTTGTGTTAGGGTGACTTGACGTTTTCTATAATTCACTGTTGGATTGTGATTATAGAATTCTCGTCGCAGCTTCCTTGGAAAGTTGTTCGATAATTTTTTTAATTATTGAAGAATTTTTCTTGTTCACTTCATATTATATATATATATATATATATATATATATATATATATTCATTCGAATTGTTGTTGCCTGTGAACTATTTCTAATCTCTTGATGATTATTAGCAATAACAGGCTTCTTGAATCTCAAAAAAAAGCACACAAATATACCAGAACACAAACCACAGCACTAATAAAATATAAAAACAATGAGAATCATACTTTCAACTTTAATAGGACAAACATTTTTGAAATAGAAAAAGATCAAAAACGCAGAGAAATTTTAGAAATGTTACATATTCAAAAAAATTTAAATAAAGTCGTAAATGATAGAACAGATATCAAACATTTGAGTTCAATATACGCAGATTTAATTCTTTAATTTTTCTCAGAAACAACATAAATCAAAACAAAATAATTCAACAAACAAACTCTAACCATAACAACTCATCTTCTTAGACAAAATCTAAACATCTAGAATTTTCAATTTTTCTAAAAAGAAAGTATAGTTTAGAACATGTGATCTCCAAAATTACAAGTAATGTATTTTTAAAGAAAACAATTAAATATTTTAAACCTATTTTGTACATTACGTGGGTGAAGGTTTCTGTGGTTTCCTTCCCATCTAATATCAACAGACCTGTCTGTTGATATTGGACTAAATAGCACGTAATTAATAACTGAAGACGGCCACAGCCGCAATGAGAAATTTTAGGAAAAAAAAGATACATAGGGCCCTATTCTTTGACTTTTCAAAATCAAAATAATTTGAACCTATTTCGAACATTACGTGGGTAAAGGTTTCTGTGGTTTCCCTTACCATCTAATAATAACAGATTTGAATGTTAATATTGGACTGAATAGCACGTAATAAATAACAAAGAACGGCCACAGCCGACAAATTTTAGTAAAACACAGTAGCCTTTTTCTATTCAAATTTTTTCAAATCAATAAATGTCAAAGAAATTTCAATTTTTTCAAAAGTTTTGATAAAGCCACGAATGTCTTGGCGAAACGTCAACTTTTTAATAAAATCGAGTTTTTTGAAATCAACAAGCCTGTTATTGCTAATAATTATCAAGAGATTATATATATATATATATATATATATATATATATATATATATATATATATATATATATATATATATTCCAGAATATGAAGAAATACTTCAGTAAATATTTTTGTTTTCAAACTTATAAGGAAATTTATCAGTCAATTCAAAGACAAATGGAAGAAATCTCGTTCTGACGAAATTTTTACAGACTTCTCGATAAATCGGGATGAAAACAATTAGAAATAATTTGTCGGCGATTGGATCTCACAGTGGTTTTTCGAGGACTGAAAAACCATCTTAGAAATATAGATCGAAACGCCGCAATTAATTGACGATTGCGTCCAACCGAGCGGATTCGGTTATCATGGAAGAATTCGGAGAAAAATAAATGCTTCAGCAGATTTCGGGGATTATTCTCCCTTCTTTTCTGGGATTTAATGAAATCCAATTAAGGATTCTCTCGAGTGTGGTCTTCTATTGTAAGTAGCAAGATATTGACTTTCTCCGAAATTCACACATGCACACAAAGTGTGTGCTTTGTGGGGTTTGGGCTTTCCACCCCTTGGTGTAGCATGCTCCTCACGTAGATTACCCTCCCTTGTGTTTCAATTCTGGACAGGGATGTATTAGTATGATAAAAACAATTTGATAAACAGAAAATATTTATATTAATTTTATCTGAAACCTTTCATGATAACGATAAAAATTAACCAGAGCGAAATAGGTTGAAAGTTTTGGAGCTTATAGATATGGAAATTATTCATGAGTTTGCATTACTCTTCACAAAAAAGATATCAATAAAATAATTTCGTAGGAATTCTTGTAGTTTGATATAGCTTATAGCTTTCATAATCAGATATGCGAAATTCAAAATTAGGGCTTGCAATCGTAATTTTTGACATAAAAACCCGAATATGTCAAAAACTCTCAGACTTAGGGATAGGACATGATGCATAAAATCTGCCTGAAATCTTGAGTCAAATCCAAAAATGTAATAATATATATATATATATAGAAACTGAATGTAGGAAAAATTTGAAATTTTGGGAACTTGCTAGATGTTTTAGGGCCTATACAGCTAAAATATTTTCATCTATTGGGTACTTCCGGTTATACCGAAAATAGACCTAAGTGGCTTATTTCTTTTTCCAATAAGATACCCTATATATATATATATATATATATATATATATATATATATATATATATATATATAATCTCTTGGTAATTATTAGCAATAATAGGCTGGTTGAATCTTAAAAAACTCGATTTTATTAAAAAGTTGACGTTTCACTACGACATTCATAGTTTATCAAAACTTTTGAAAAAATTGAAATCTCCTTGACATTTATTGATTTGAAAAAATTTGAAAAGACAAAGACTGCTTTGTCTCGCTAAAAATTTTTTCCGAATGTGGTTGTTCTTTGTTATTTATTACGTGCTATTCAGTCTAATATCAACATTCAAAATTGTTATCATCAGATGGCAAGGGAAACCACAGAAACCTTTACCTACGTAATGTTCGAAAATAAAAATAATAGGGTACTATTTATCTAACAACAAAGAAATTAGTCGCAGGAAAATATTAAAAAAGTAGAGCAGAATTATCGGTATAGAACGTTTATATGGAAGCAGCCGTTGACACGTGTTTCGGACTCTTTGGTCCTCATCAGAACGGCGTAGCAAAGCATTGGATTGAAAATTTGGAGATGAAAATAGTACAACAAATAAAAACCTCTGCTACGGAAGACAATCACACCTTTGTGGACTATTGTTTGAACTCTCCGGTTTGGGAGATTTGGTCAAACTCTGCCACGGAGGCGATTAATGCCATCCGCGAGATCTCAGAACGAGTAAATAAACAATAATAAAGAAATTAGTCGCGGGAAAATATTAAATAAGTAGAGCAAAATTATCGGTATAGCTTGTTTATATGGAAGTAGCTGTTTTTAATGAAATTTTTATTTAGAATTTCAAATTTTTTTAAAAGGTACTCACAATCTAGAACAATGTTTGAAACTCTCAGCTTAAGTTTGGGATCATTGCCATATTTTCAGCTTGCAATATTTAATTATTTATTCGAATTGTTGTTGCCTGTGATCTATTTTTAATCTCTTGGTAATTATTAGCAATAATCCCGAATAAAATTCACGCTCGGGACTATTATCTGGATAACAACCCAGACTGCCCTCCATCAAGGATATTGGAAATCAAAAATTCACCTCTTAGATCGAAAACGCAGAATCCTATCTACTCTACAACTGTGGCGTATGTGATTCCAAGGAACGCTTACGCTTTTGAAAACTCTGGACATACTCATGAGAGTGCGCTTGGAAAGATTTTAGATAATTTTTTTAATTATTGAAGAATTTTCCTTTATGTAGTATATGAAATTGATCAAGCTCAATTGTATATTTTTCATGATTTCATTTAGAATTTATCTACCGAGTTAGAGAAATTGTTTTGAAAACAAATGTGTGATCCATTATTCCCAAAAGAGTTTTAATTCTATTGATAATATAATACTTTGAAAATGTTGAGCACAGAAAAATACCTAAGAGGGTTGGCTCTTTTAACGATTTATTGAAATTGTTCTACTTGTTGGTGTAAGGTTGTTCCTATTAATATTTATAGTAAAATAGTTTGTTTTTACTTTAAAGTTGTGTTCGTATATTTCAAAAAAGGTTTTTCTCATGTTTATATAGAAAGTACATACATAAAAGGTGTTTATGCAAATAATGTTTCGATGCATACAAATGCAAATTTGGATTCCCAAATCAAGTAGATAATACGTGTTTCGCAACGCAAAATCTACATTCAAAATCCAACGGTGAATTATAGAAAACGTCAAGAAAGAAAGAAAGAAAGAAACAGCTTTATTGTCCTATAAAATTACAAAATTTTGTCGACAAAGCACATACCTATAAAAAATTAAAAATAAAATTTAACAATGATAACTAATCAAACAAAACACACTTTCAATCGTTAAACAAAACAAGAATCTATTGAATAGAAGAACAAAATAGAAAAACATTTATCAGTCAATTATGTATAAACATATGTTAAGAATCAACATATTTGTCAACTAAACTTATCATACAGATATAAAATTTTGTATATTACATATTGTATTATAAAAACAAAACATTAATATATGTTGCTACTAAATGTGGATCTCAAGGGTCTATGTTACATTGTGAAATTCAGTTACAGAATAAAATTCTGCTACTGAGTAAAATGGTCTCTCGAAAAGAAAAGCCTTAGTCGAACTTCGGAACTTTTTGTACGTACTCAAGGATTTTAGCTCCAATGGTAGATGATTGTATAACTTTCCGGCATTGAAGGTAAAGGAGTTTTTTGCTAAGACGGAGGTGGGCGTTATTAAATAAATATCTGTATCTGAATTTCTTGTGGGATATCTATGATTTGGTCTTTCTGAAAAGTTATGAATGTGTTTGCGAACCAAACAGACGGATTCGAATATGAATAGTGAAGGAAGGGTTAGAATTTTGAATTTTTTAAAGTAGAATTCGCAATGTGTCCTTCTGCTCAGATCGAACATATAACGAACTGCTCTCTTTTGCAATCTGAAAACAGACTCAAAGTCACCCCGACTTAAAATCTGCATACAGCTGTTTCGATCTTATTATATCTCATCAGTATAGATCATTTGACTCGGAGTGAATTAATAAATTTCCAATTGTTCCCTAATTCAAATCGTGATCGGATCTGGATAACAACCCAGAGCACCCTCCACCAAATATATTGCAAATCAACAATTCACCGTTTAGATCAAAAATGCAGAAGTTCGTCGCGAGAACACGTGCCTCTCATGACATGAAGATATCTACTCTACAGTGGCGTATGCGATTCCAGAGCACACTAACATAGTGTTTTAAAGCAGCACTGATGAGATCTAATAAGATCGAAACAGTTGCATGCAGATGTTGAGTCGGTGTGACTCGACGTATTTTGAATTATTGATTATGATTTGAATGTAGGTTTTTTAATTTTAATTGTCAGTTTATATTTTTCCACTGGAAAATTATTTTGAGTTTATTCATTCTATAATAAATTTCCATCAATTTTCATTCAACAAAATATTAAAATCAACGTACACAGTATCTAGTACCTTAAACAATCCAGACCTACCCTGTTCAATCCTCAAATTGGGCACCCCTTTCACGCCACCTCCAGCATTTCTATCGAAAATATCAAATTCGTTCTGAGAAAAACAGCAGAAGTGTGCTGGTGTGTGGTTCTATTGTTTGATGCGATGCCTCGGATTAGACACCGCAATAAATAAGAGTTTATCTGTTTCGAATTTATGGCTCAGATTATGAAATGTGGCTACACAGTGCCGGTTGCTTGATAATCTAATTCGTTTTGGGAAGCTTGAGCTCCAACACAATACTTCGGAATACTCTTGGAAATTTATTGCATTCTGTTTTGGCAGTAACATATTAGAGTTTTCAATTTTCGAATTCGTACGTGATGTTTCACTCACGGTTGTTTGTTATATTTTCAGACTTTTAATGAGATATTGTTTTTATATTTAACATTTTTAATTTATCAAAAACTTCTGAATTTTTCTTTGCAAATGATAAAAATTCTCATCAATATGATGGAGATTTTGAATGTATTGTTTGTTAAAAATAGGTCAATATTTTTGAGGTACTCGTTTACGAGAGCTGAATGCGCTTCTCCTTCTAAAATCTGCGACCAAACAGTTTGAGTGAAGTCTGATTTTTGAGAATCTACGAAACTTTTCAGGATAATTGAATGATCTTCAGGTAGATACAGAAAATTTAATATTTGATTATTACATCGGTAGACACCATTAAACCATTAGAAGAGTTTCACTATATTTTAATAAGTACCTAATTACAAAATATAACCTACATTTGCACGTATTCATATATAAACTGATATGTGTTTATGGGTGGTATAGGAAAATGGACCTATAAGAAAGAGTTTCGGGAGAAGTAGGAAACCGAGAGGAAAACACCCTGGCGAAATCTTCCAGGGATGGATCACTCCAAAAAGTTCCCTAAGAACATTAAAATTGCAAGATCCAAAGGATATCTGGATCTCAGTAAGAACAAACCACACCTCCTCACAAGCTTTCTTACAGGACACTGTCGCCGCAGGAGGCATCTGGTGAGAATAGGTTTATCAGAAACTGATGACTGTAGATTCTGTGGGGAGGAGGAAGAAACTCCTGTTTTCCTGGTTAACGAATGCCTCGCCATTGCAAGCCAACGGAAACAATGCTTTGAACTTGTAGGAGTGATGACGTAACCCCCTTGAAGCCTCTTCAGGTGTTGGAGTTCATTAGTAAGAACAATTCTGAAGGAGGGCATTATAGGACGCAGTGCAGTGTAACCCCAAATGAATAAATGAATAAATAAATGTGTACCTACAGGAAGTAAAAAATGTTTCTGATAGATATAACTGAATTGCGATTAGCGAGTTCTTAGACAACCAAGCAATTAGACAGAAAATTATTACCCCGAGGCGAAGCTAAAGGGGTTATAGTCTCACGACAAAAAGTTTGCACCTGGTCCGATTTTAAAAATTCCAACGGATATCGATAAAACACATATGATTTCATCAGGGAATTTGAATTCGCAATTTTTACCAACGAAGAATAAAAAATATAGCGTTTTTACCCCATGGCGAAGCTAAATTCTCACTACAAAAAGTTGGGATCTGGTCCGATTTTAAAAATTCCAACGGATATCGATAAAATACATATGATTTCATCAGAGAAGTTTTGTTCCCAATTTTTTTCCAACGAAGAATAAAAAATTATAGCGTTTTTTAGATAGGCATTACGACATGCGCATGCGCCAAGGTCGATATGTACGAAGTCCTACAAAACATGCGTCGAAGTGCTCTGTGTGCCACGGTAACCAAGCGACGTTGATAGTTTCAGCTTGATTCTGCGTCTGTGTCTACTTCCCATCTTATCAATTTGATTCATAATTTGCAGCAAAATGAGTCGGGATAGGATATTCAAATTCGATAGTCAATCAATGAATTTTTTTGCTAAATTTTCATGGATTTTATTCGTAATATCGTCTTATTAATACATTTATTGCAATTTTTCTTCATTTCAGTAGTAAAATCGACTTTCAGTGTTATTTAATTTATATAATACATTCAAAAAATATTGACGACATGCACATGCGCCGAGGGGTTTTATCATTCCTAGTGCTACGCAATAGGGTGTCCTTAATTTTCATATTATTTATAGTCATATTTCGTCTGAAAAAATAGGTTATTTTAGTATCTAGCAGTAGATTAAGAATTTGAGGGGGAAATACGACCTTAGTCGTAACGTTTTTCTGACGAATTCTGATTTCAACACTAGGTGCTTTATATGCAATATGTTTCACTATCTCTCGGGAAATGTATAAAATTTTCGACACATTATTAGATCATTTTTCCAGTGAAAGATTTTAGGATGTAGATAAATTGATAATATGATGGAACAGGTTCAATGCTCCAAATCTTAAATTATATTGAATTGAATTGGCATTTACTTGGTGAAAGTTCATATTCATAATTTTATAAAGAAATAAAAACACTAACTTTTCACAGGTTGGAATAAAAATCTATTGAGTAAACGCGTAGACTTCATCTCGTACGAGATGAAGTCAATGTTATGACGAAACGCGTTTACTCAATAGATTTCTATTCCAACCTGTGAAAAGTTAGTTTTTTTATTTCTTTATAAACTTAAATTTTATCATATTTTGAGTAGTTAAATAGTTATAATAACACTTGGTGAAATCAAATAATTCGGAACAAGTAGAAGGAAATAATAAATTAATTACATCATATCATCAGCCCAACAATACAACAAAAAATGTAATAGGGGTAAGATTTTCTTATTGAAATGAAATATCTATATTCATCACAATTATTTCATTTAAATAACTTTTAAGATAAATTACCTACATCAGTAATGTGGACGAAAATCAAAAAACACGTAAGTAGCACACTTCCGTCACTAAGGTTGTATTTTCCCCTTATTTTTATTGTCGACATTCGATAAAAAGCAGCTTTTGTTTTCGTGAACGCCCACAGAAAAGATTCCAAGAAATGGCTGAATTCCCATGCATTATTTCATTTTGAAGGGCACATCCCTTACATCAGCTGAATTCACATACAAATGTTTAGCTTTCTTACTGAATGTGAAGGGGCAGTAGAGATGTCTAAAGCTTGAAAACTCGCAAATATGTTTTAAATTTCTACATAAAAATTGCAACGGTCGAAGCAGTTATTTGGATACCCCAAAAAGGTACAAACTACATACAAATATATGTATATATATATATATATATATATATATATATATATATATATATATATATATATATATATATATATATATATATACAGGGTAGCGAGAAAGTCTGGCAACAAGGAATTTTTTAAGACGATTAAACGTATAAATTTCCCTTAGGGATGGATTGTTTGTAGAGGTGTGATTTAGTGACCGGCAAGATCTCCCGACTTGACTCCACTTTATAACAGACATAACTGATTCAAAAACTCTCAAATGCCTTGAGATTTCTCTATAAGTGATAAACAATTCTATTCGAAGCTTCAACTACAGATTGTATTATTGCTAAGACACATGTGGCTAACATTTCTAGCTCCTGTTATAGAAGCTATAAATATATCTGTAAGTCAGTATGAATTAAAAAATTAGCTATTGTATGTCTCTGAAAATTGTTTCTCTCATTTTCACCCCGAGGCGAAGCTAAGGGGTTATAGTATCATGACAAAAAGTTAGTAGCTGGTCCGATTTTAAAAATTCCAACGATAAAACACATATGATTTCATAAGAACCGTGTTTTCAAATTTTTTTCCCCACGAAGAATAAAAAAATTATAGCGTTTTTTAGATTTTTTTGTCCATAGACATGTGGTGCTATCTATAAATCTTAAACCTAAACCGATTTCTACAATAATCAAATAAAATGATAGCATTTAATGTGTGGTTTTTCAATTTATATAATACATTCAAAAAATATTGACGTGGCGCCACCTAGAAATAAAAATATTAGTAAAAATTATGAATTTCACTCAAATTTTTGATTATATCTCAAATACCATACATTTCCCGATATAGTCACCATGAGGAAAAATGATCTGCGATAGATTTATCAGGCTTTACGACATGCACATGCTTCGAGGGGTTTTATCATTCCTAGTGCTACGCAGTAGGGTGTTCGGATTTTTTAGTAATGTAGTGCGTATTCTGTATTTTTGAAAAGAGGACGCAATCAGCTTTTCTACGATATATCACTCGATCTACTGTGCTATTTAAAAAAATTCAAGATGGCGGCGCTACAATGAAGGCACTCAAATTTGACAGAATCTCTGAAAAACGAGAAGTACAATCCTGTGCATAACTCTGAAATTTGATAATTATACGATCAATCGTTTCAAAGAAAATATCTTGTTGCCAGACTTTCTCGCTACCCGGTATATATATATATATATATATATATATATATATATATATATATATATATATATATATATATATATATATATATATATATATATATATATATATATATATATATATATATATATATATATATATATATATATATATATATATATATATATATGTATATATATATACAGTGCTTTCATGATGAAAGGAACAAATTCATTAAAAAATTAGGTTTCTATTTCATGTTAAAATCCTCGGACAGGTCGGTTAGTATTTTTATTTGGGCAATTTTCGCAATAAAAATTTTGTATACAGGGTGTCTCATTCAAGAGCTATGGCTTTGTCATTAGTTTTTTTAAAGGTAATACCCTGTATATTATTTCACTTTACAATTCTACGATAAATTCGTATCACTATTTGTGAACATACCATATGCCTCAACTTGATGGATTCCCAGATTATAACGGAGATAGTGGAGCACCTGGAGATTTAAAATGTGGATTAAAAGTACAAAAAAAAATTTAGGTAAACATTGTCATTAAATCTGAAGAATGAAATTTCACATGTACCATCTGAATTCATTCACTGGTGCTGTATAGTCCGCAGTTTTCACGTTTTTAACGCTCCAGGCACTACACTACTTCATTGTTTAAGAAAATGCAATTACTTGAGAGAGAACGTATTGAAGTACTTATGATGATTGGTTTTGGAGATAGGGTGCGTTCACAAGAAGAAGTCTGCAATCTATTCAATGAAAATCATCCTGATCGTCCGCCAATTACTAGATCGACAGTCAGCAAAATTGAATCAAAATTCAGGAGATACGGCCACGTTAGAGATTTACCTAAAGGAAGACCACCGAGAGTATCTGAAGAAACAGTGCTGAACGTTCTACTAGAAACCCAAGATAACCCTCATACATCCATTACTACAATTTCCAATAATTTCAATTTATCAGTAGGGTCCGTGCATAAAATACTTAAGGTAAATAAGTATCATCCCTATAAAATTAAGCTGGTACATGAATTATTAGAAGACGATTTTGACCGCAGAGTACAGTTTTGTGAGCAGATTCTTGAAATTCATAATCAACATCTAAATTTCATTACAAACATAATTTTTTCTGATGAAGCCACCTTTACTTTAAATGGCCACGTCAACAGACAAAACTGTAGGTATTGGGCGACCGAGAATCCTCATTGGATGCAAGAATGCCACACACAGCGGCCTCAAAAAATTAATACATGGGTAGCGATTGTTCGAAATCGTATAGTTGGTCCCTATTTTTTTGAAGGAACACTAAACGGAGAGGACTACTTGAACTTTCTCCAGTTCGAACTCATTCCGGCTTTAGCTGTTTTGTTTCCTAACCCACAAGATCCTGACATACCTAATAACGAGATATGGTTTCAACAAGATGGGGCACCTCCTCACTATTCAATCGCTGTTCGACAATTTCTTGATGCAACTTTTCCCAACAGATGGATAGGACGGAGAGGTCCGATTGAGTGGCCGCCAAGATCACCGGACATAACCCCATTGGATTTTTTCTTATGGGGTTATTTGAAGTCTAAAGTTTATTTGAATAGACCAAATAATATTGATGATCTAAAAGAGAGAATCAGGCAGGAAATAAGACTTATCAGTCCAGAAGTAATTGAAAATGTGCAACGGGAAACATTGAATCGACTTCAAAAATGTCTCGAAGTAAACGGACAACAGATTGAACATATGTAAAAAATTAAATTAGTAATTACATTTGTGTGTTTTCATATCGTACCTCTCATTACCCACTATCTCCGTTTCTGGCAATCCATCGAGTTGAGGCATATGGTATGTTCACAAAAAGTGATAAGAATTTATCGTAGAATTGTAAAGTGAAATAATATACAGGGTATTACCTTTAAAAAAACTAATGACAAAGCCATAGCTCTTGAATGAGACACCCTGTATACAAAATTTTTATTGCGAAAAATGCCCAAATAAAAATACTAATCGACCTGTCCGAGGATTTTAACATGAAATAGAAACCTAATTTTTTAATGAATTTGTTCCTTTCATCATGAAAGCACTGTATATATATATATATATATATATATATATATATATATATATATATATATATATATATATATATATATATATATATATATATATATATATATATATATATATATATATATATATATATATATATATATATATATATATATATAGTCCCTCTCCATTTGATACTAGTTTGACAAATATTTGGCAATTTTATGCCCAAAGTTACTAAAAGTATGTAAGTTCTGTTTTACATCAAAAATAACTACACACACTAAATATCAGCTTATTTAAGAGGAAAGGAACCTCTAGAAATGTTCAAATGTAGCAGGATATATATATATATATATCCGGTTTTGAACATCCTGTATATTGTAATATTTTTTTTGCGACTTTATAATTGTTTTATATTCACTTTTAGTGTTTCATCTAGATGGCCATGATCGAACGTAAACTAATCTAGCGATCTAGGTGATGTCGGCAGATAACAAAGTATGATAAAGTTTTAGTGACTATTATGATAAATAGGAATAAGATAAATTTTCCGTGTTCAACTATTATTCTTCAAATGGCTACCATTCTTTTACCATGGTAGCGCTTTTAGTAGTACGTTGCATGAGTGAACATGTTGATTACATAGAATAGTTGGTGCAAAAATTATTGTCGCTTCCATCAGAAATATACTTTTATTCCATAAAAATGTTGTAATGTTACCCAGTCTACCCGAGGAGTTAATCAAAAGAAAATAGGATCTGGGACATATTATTGAATCATACAGTGATTCCACTTACTGCTGAAACGTATAAAAATTCACTTGAATAAATCCGAATCAATTACTCCTTCAGATATAGACTTTCTAAAGCAATATAAGTTAGCTGAGTGTTGAAATTCATAACTCTATGAAAGTCAAAGAAAACTCCATTTTAATAATGTAGATCAAGTCGGATGGACTTTTTCGAAAGGGGCCTTTGCGATCGCGAATCCTGGGCCGAATGACAATTATAAATTTTAATCGGTGTCTAGATACTTCTTTGAAGTCAAGTTCGCTACTTTTTAATTGCAGGCGGATGAATTATGAAAATTAAAAGTTTAAATTGCAGTAGAGGCGATTGAATTTTCTTTGCTTTGTAGATGTTTATCATGAGCGTATCGCGCCAGGGGCACAGAAGCGCGTTATTTTATCGAATAATGAAAAAATTAAATACAAGATTTTAAAATTCCTTACGACGCGAAGTATTGATTTGGTTAAGTTTGCGGTGGCTACTCGAAAGTAGAAGAAAATAGATTTGCTGAATACGAATCATTGCAAATAACGAAGTCTGAATTTACTTACCACATCTTGGAATTTCATCATCATGTAACCATCAATCGTTGATTATTTGTTACTCTCATTTCCAATCGTTTGTTTATCTAATGAAATTCAGGTTTCAGATTGTTTGTGATTTCGAAATATTGTAGATAAAATTCCGCCATCTTGCCTGGGGTCTACCAACACTTCTTTTTGTCTCTCTGGGTTTCCACTGCATTATTTTTTTGGTCCATTTCACGTCATCTCGGGCAACATGACCTGCCCATCGCCACATCAATCTTGTAATCCGTTCTATGATATCAGATACTTTAGTGCGTTTGGAAACCAGAATTGCTTGCTGTATTGCTCTCTGGCAGACTCTTATATGGCTTATGCTGTTGACCGTGAGAGTGGTGGTCTCTAGGCCATAAGTTGCAACGGGGAGAATGCACGCATCGTACACTTTTCTCTTGAGGCAGATTGGGACTCCACGGTCTCTGAGAATAAGGCTTAGTTTTCCATAGGCAGCCCAAGTCAAGCCGGTTCTCACTGTGACTTCCGCTGTTCGGCTGTCCCTGTACAATTTGATATTATGTCCCAGATAGATGTACTGCTGCACGGTTTCCAATTAGTGGTTATCTAATGTTATTTGGACATTTTCATGAGGGAGGATTTTGATCTTCTGGAAGTTCCGTTTATAATTTCCTCCAGTTCGTTTATGTCTTGGCTCAGAATTACAATGTCGTCTGCGAAACGTAAATGATTCAGGTAATTTCCTTCTATACACACCTTTTTGTTTCCACTTCAGGTTTTTGAATATGTCCTCCAGTGCTACGGTGAAAAGTTTGGGGGAAATCGTGTTGCCCTACCTCTCGTTTCTTTGGATGTTAATATTTTTGGTTCGTACACCTTATGCTAACTTGGAACGTTGCGTTTTTATAAATATGTTCAATTAAGTCCGAGTGTCTAAAATCGATTCTTGCCCTGTTCATGGCATCCAGCACTGCCCATATCTCAATAGAGTCGAAGGCCTTTTAATAATCAACGAATGCCATATGCAGATGCAAGTTATATTCCGTGCATTTATGTATTAGTGTGCAAACTGCTCGGATATGGTCGACTGTCCCGTATCCTTTTCTAAAACTAGCCTGCTCTATAGGTTGGTAGAAGTTTTCTGTCCTGGCGATTTGTTAGTATCTTCGTCAGCAGTTTATACAATGTAGTTATGTAGTTAGTAAGCTGATTGGACGGTAATTTTCGACATGAGGGGACGACAAACAGCTGCTAGCCAGGAAGAACTGGATGCACAGCGCCCAAAACAGATCGACCTGGAAAAAGATGGAGGAGGCCTATGTTCAGCAGTGGACGTCTAAAGGCTGAAGAAGAAGATAGTTAAAAAAAAATTTATGACTCCTTCATCGAATTTCAAAATTTTCCGGAAAACTTTCCAAAATTTGGACTATTACGCTCCTTTCACACAGGCAACCTCACGTCTCTCACTCCCGAGATAGAGGAAGGCTCTTAGCACCAAAATGCATTGAGTTCAATGGATACTTTCATACGGAGAGCGGGAGCCGCTACGTCTCGCGAGCAAGAGCACTCACGTCTCCTGCATCTTGAGCCGGGGAGCTGCGTCTTCTATTCGAAATGCAAAGGGAGTGTAGTGCTTCCACGCAAGGAGCAAAACGTCTTTCCCTCTCTTCCTAGCAAACTTCCGATTGCTATTACAACAGCAATACATCTATTACATTTTACTACTCATTATTACGCCGTTACTACAATTAGAAACTCATATCGGATCTTGACATCAAACCTCATAAATTATTAAAGTTGAGTCAAACAAGATGGCTGTCTTCACAAGCTGTGGTAAATCGGATTTAAGAACAATGGTAGCCTTTAGTTTCTTTTCTACTGCTGAAACTTTTTCAAAAGCATATAAAAAATTTTCAATCCACCCTGATACTGTGCTAAATGCCATGACAAAATTATATCTTCAAACTTTATTCCAGTTTTCTGTCGAACATCCTGGAAATAATAAATAAAATGAATAAAGTTATTTAGTTTCTCTAGGAACCCCTCTGTTATGTTCAGTTCTTTGTATGAATAGATTATTTTGTAATACCATAATTTAGTACGAGATGAAGTCAATGATATGACGAAACACGTTTACTCAATAGATTTTTATTTCAACCTGAGAAAAGACAGTTTTTCATTTGTTTATATATTTCAATATTGTTTATATTATTCATAAGTTATGAATAAAATGAATAAACTTTTCCAGAGTGAGTTGCCTCAAATTCATAAATTACCTACATGACGAGATAACTTAACTTTTCAAAAGTATTTCCAAAAATTAAACGCTCTCGTATAGGAGTGACAGACGTGAAGCTCCAAGTGTGAAAGGTGCGTTACGAACATTTCAAAACAATAGCCAAATTAAGTCCAGATTTTTTTTATGATGCAATACCAACAAACAGCATTTCATTTCTATTTATAGATAAATGAATATTTTTTTATTGATTCCTTCCGCAATATCAGTCTTCCGAAAAAAATTAACCAAGTGCAGGAATAAAATAATGCACCGTTGACTATTTTCAGACAATATTACCTCCTCGTCTTATTATAAAGTTGGATTACAATATCTACGTGAAATCGAAAGATTATTTGAATTGCATTTGAGAATTTGATTCAATTTCTTCCGCTGGTATTGATTTCTTCGTATGAATTCACTTTTAGATGCAGAAGAATCAACAATTTCAGGGCTGATTCGCGTAGCGAGATTACATGAATTGAATAAGATGCGAATTTCCTGTCTGATAGATCCGAATTGTAGTACAAATGAATAAAAACGTAATTTTGAAGAAAACTAATGAACTATGCATATCTGAATCCAACGTATGGTAAGGTACGTTTAAAAATGAAAAATATATATATATATATATATATATATATATATATATATATATATATATATATTTATATATATATATATATATATATATATATATATATATATATATATATATATATATATATATATATATATATATATATATATACAGGGTGAGTCAGTTTTTTGTAGCAGGACTTTAACATCTTGTAAAGGACATTTTATATGATGAAAATCTCTTATGGACGTATATGCTTAGGAGCTTCGTTTCTGATATACAGGGTGCCGAAATTTTATATTTTTTGTCAAGTTTACTTCTATAATTTTCGAAATAATTGAATGAAATTTGGTACACCTATTACACTTCAATAGCTCAATATTTGAAACTAGTAAGCTGGAAAGATTATATATTGTCAATGCACATAAAAATGATGGCAAGATGTTGTGAAGAAAGCTTACTGACTTTGTTATTCACATGAAAACTTCTCAATCTGTTTTGCCTGATAAATTGAACAGGCCAGACGTAATAAATAAGTTTTGCAGTTTTCGCGCTTGGAGGAGCCTGATTAGAATTTGGTATATTTTTATTCTGATTCACATTTGATGAATTTTGAGGAAAAGTTTAGTTTTTTACTGACTGATGAGCAGGAGATATGGTCAGTTTCGATGTCTGTTAAATCTAATGCTACAGGTTCTGATCAATTGAATATAGAGATGTTGCGGTTATATGTTGTCCGTATATTCAGCCATTTCTTATGAATATTTTCAATTCTTGTTTCTTGAGTTCCAAGTTTCCTGAAACGTGGAAAATAGCCAAGGTTTTTTCTTTGCCAAAAATAAATAATCCAGATCAGATGAATGATCTGAATCCTATTTCCATCTTGTCTCCATGTTCAAAGATCTTGGAGAAGATTTGTGCTACAAGAATAAGACAGCGTTTTAAGAAGTATTTTGTCTGATATTGATTCAAGGAATTAGTGTTGATTCTCTTGGATTATTCCAAAGCATTCGACAGGATCAATTATAAGATTTTGCAATATATGTAAAGGAAGTTTGTTACAAAATTATTATTACTTCATGTAATTCTGAAAAACTCCACTGTCTCTTAAAGACATTTTGAACTAACTAAGTTGATAACTTCCAGCGATTATAGTAAATTCAAAATGAAAAACGAAAATCTATAAATCAATGTCTATTCATGTCCAAAGCTTCCATGCTTTTATGGTGAAGAGATTCTTATTTATTACACGTCTGATTTCTTTAGCGAACGTATGCTTAGTTTGGGAAATGATTTTAACACGGCGGTCTCCGAGAATAAAAAGCGGAACAATAACATACGAACTGAGTAACATTTATATAAGGAATAAGGATAAATGACGCTGAAAACGTAAATGTTGCCGGAGCCGTCTTGCCGTAAAATGGGGATCACTTTTTGTGCAATACGATTCTTTTACTAAAACCATTAATTATAAAGTAGCTTTCGTTAGAAGAAACATGCTATATTCCACATTTTCATCAATCACACTGTTCATTAAATAAGGGTAATTTGTTTAGGAAGAAATAAAATCAAGATTGACGATGTTGAACTCTGAATTTGGGATAGTTTTAAGTTGAAGAAAGTCGTGAATAACAACGACGTATATTAAATTTCTTTATTCGGTAAGTTATTATTCACTACTGAAAAAGTGACTCGAAAGTGCAATTTTTATATATTGTGAAAATTTTGAAATAAATAAAAACAATTCAGTACCGGATTCAAAACCGTTGAGGAACTGGAGTAAAAAAAAGAGTGAAGGACTCTATAATCCGGTCAATTTAGACATTTGGTGCTACATACATTTAAAACAAGCTAATAATTTGTACATTTGTTCAAAATATAATTGTAAATAACATGTTAACGTTTCTCATCATTCTTGTGTATGGAAAAATTTTTATTCAATGTGAAAGGGCAAAAAAAATAGATTTTCGCGATTTTCAGCAAAACGGTAAGTTTTATCATAAAAATACCTCAACAAAAATTGTAGAACATAAAATTATCTACAAAAAGTATATTCATACTTTTTTTCTTACGAGCCACCGTTTCTGAGATATTTCGATTCAAAAAGTTGTAAAGGTCATAATATGCACACATTTCCACGCCACCTATGAGTTAGTGTACTTACCGCGTTTTTTTAAAGTGGTTTCCCCAGCAGGCCTATTCCACAAGTCAGTTGGATCCTGTTTAATTTGTTACTATTGCAAAATAATGGAAATTAGCAAAGATTGGAAAAAATGAAATCGTTATCAATTAAAAAAAGTAAAAAGCTTATTCGTCCTATTCAAATTCTTCTTGTTCTTCTTCTTGATCTTCTTCTGATTCTTGTTCTTGTTCTTCTTTTTCATCTTCTTTTTTATTTTGGGAGCAAGTAAATTGCGTTAATAGCGACGTATCGCATGTCATGTCGTCAGAATAAAACGAGTCCTCCACTGTTGGTGATTCAACATTAGAACACGACCGGCCTTGAGAATTTGTACATGCCAGAGAACAAAACAGTCCAACTTTTTTGCAACCACATTCAGCGCTGCATCCCTTTCTGCAGTTTAAGTAAAAATTTAAGGACTAAGAAAATAAAACCTGCGGTTTTGTTTTAGTTAATTGAAACACTATACAAAAGACAAAATAGAAAATTAGTCATTAAATAATCTTGCAAAGATATATACAGACACCTATTTCAGTTTGATCATACTTCATCAGTGTTGGATACTCGTGAATAAGTGATTCGATCATTCTATTCTTGTTATCTACTAATATCTACAAGAACAGAGTACGGAATAAGAGGAGATTTGACGAATCACTATTCATCACGTAAGATCAATCAATCAAATATGCTTTATTGTCTTAAAATTATACATTTCATAGACAAAGCGAAAAATATAGCAACTAAATAATGTGAAACATAAAAATAAACACACATCAATCAAAAAATATACAAACTAAACAATGTAATACCTATAAATAAAAATCGCACCACATTTCTATGAAAAACATATACAAACTTCCAATAGAACCGAGAGTGTCAAATCCTCCTCAATCGAAGCTGAAGCCTGTTTTATTCAATTTGGTCATATCGATCAACCAATGCTCAGAATAGTAGTCCTCTATAGAGGAAATTCCGAAAATTGGTCAAGGAAGTTAAAGACTTTAATTCCTCTGGAAGGTAATTGTAAATTTTCTTAGCATTGCAAATGATGGACTTTTTTGTTAATTCAGAGGAAGGAATAGAAAGGTGAACATGATGTCCCGAAGATCTGGTGGAATACCCGTGCTGTGACACCAAGGGTACGGCATGAAAATACTCATGAATCAAGCACACAGACTCAAGTAAATATAAATAAGGAAGCGTCAAAATTCCATTTTTCTTGAAGAAATGTTTGCAATGAGCCCTTTTTCTCAGTAGGTACAAACATGTAACGAATTGCTCTCTTCTGCAATTTGAGAATGGTGTCAAGTTGTGAAGAATTACATGAATGAGAAGACCATAACGAAGATGAGATTCGAACAATGCAAAATATACAATTCTTGTAGAAGCCGTAACTAATTCATTTGAGATGGATTTAATGGCGAAACAGGCCGATGATAATTTTTTAGCTAAGACATGCTGTGAAAATTTGAGGTTATTGTCGATAAAGAGGCCTAAAAATCTGACAGAATCGACTATTGATATTGAGGATTTAAGAAATTCAGAATCCACTGTGTTCGGACTAATATATTCAACTTCCTATAGTTATTGTATGACATTCAATTATCAAATTACTTTCCTTGTTCAATTTCGTGATTTACCATCAGGTATATTTCACCTGATATTTTCGTATATAAAAAATCTACTACAGTAATTCTAGTAGGTACCTATTTATTTCAATAAACATTTTTTGTTCGTTTCTATTCAATTATCATATAAATATTTCTATGGTACATGTGCATTATTTCACAGGGTGTACCTCGATCTATTTCTTCAGTTGTAAACTAAGTATTGAATAAAAAATGATCTCAGTTAACGTAAAGTATGTTGGTTATTTCATAACAGATTAATTAGTGGTATTTCATGTCTATTACTGAATGGAAAGCTTATTCAATCCTTTCGTCTCTCGTTTCTCATACGTAATAGAAAATTAGAGCACCCACACGTTTACAGAACGCGAAAAGCTCATTTCTCGCCTGAGAAATTATCTTTCTCTTGTGAATAGAAACACTTCACGCAATCGAATCACACTTCTACGAATCGTACAAACGTCCTGATGAAGAGCGACCTACGTATCACTTGCCATTTCATTAAATGAAAGGACCTAAAAATTCATCCTTGGGGAGAAAATAAGGGACTCTCGGTTCGCGAACTCATTCAGCTAGCATAAAAGGTGTGCTAAATCTGGAACTGGAGCACGGTGCTAATGATTATAATAATAAAACGTGATGGAGACGACGAAATGCAATCCTGTTCGGCCTATTGCTATCTGCGATCTCGATTTTCTGATAAGATTCAAGCTCGTATCCAAGATGAGCCCTCGACAAAGTCCCATAATACAGCGAAGAAATTACCGTATACAAAAGGCCGAAATGGAGATACGATCTTTCTTCACTTCGGTCAATTCGGTGGAACTCTTTTTCATCCTTTCTTTCATGAAACTTCAACAATTCCTGTTCAGTTAAATCTTAGGTTGAAAAGAGTGAATTCATCGACACTGTCGGTTCTGTTTTTTGGATGCTAAACACGGTATCAGATGATATTCTACAGTTCTGTATTAACAGGCTATTTCTCTAAATACATTAAAACTTGTTGGCAATTATTTATTTATATTCCCCTTTTATCTTGTGGCTGATATTTTTATTTAAAAAAAAATAGAGTAGTCTCAATCAAAAATTATTATTTGGAACATATATATATATACATATATATAGGTATATATATATATATATATATATATATATATATATATATATATATATATATATATATATATATGTATATAGCTGTATTATATATATATACATATATATACATATATATATATACATATATATAGATATATATATATATATATATATATATATATATATATATATATATATATATATATATATATATATATATAGGGTAAAGTCGGGTGAGATGGCGCAGCGGGTGAGATGGCTCGTTCAATTTATTTCGTCTATGTGCTAGTAGATGGAATGCCGGTCGTCTCTAGCTCTTCTTGCATATGTTCAGTGTACGTTGGTAAAATATCGCGACCAGTTACTACTTCAAAGGTAAAAAAATTATGTATACTATGTTTGATAAATGCTTGAAAAATTTCATCCTCTAGTTTTAGACGTTGTAAATTTTTTCTGCATGACCGTAGACTAAATTTATTTGCACCAGTATTTCAGTGAAACACTATTCTTCAAACCTGACCTTAAAATAACGCCTGAAATGCAACCATTAATACTAAATTGGGCGCGAAGTGATACTTTCACTGGTGGGTGAGACGGCGCGAGCCATCTGACCCGCACTGTCGGGTGAGATGGAATCCAACAAGACCTATTAACAGGTTGCAATTTGGCAAACTTCTTGCTGAAGCATGGACAAAATCATGCTGTCTCCAGCTTTAGAGCGACAGGAATTTATCCCTTCAGACCTGAGGCTATTCCAGATTACGCCTTTCTTAATGAGAATGAAGCTCCTTTACCCGAAGTAGCAGGCAATAACATTACAAACAATGATACTGTTGAACCAATAGGCAATACACCTGGAAAATTCTTAGACTCAATAAGCCGTATTCCCTCCACATCCAAAGTCGAAACAATAAGGAAGCGAGGAAGACAACTAGCCGAAGTTTTGACCTCGAAGGAAAATATTTTGAAACGTAAGTCTTTATTAGAGAAAAAGTCAGAGGCAATGAAACGGAAAAATGAAAGAAAGTTGAAAAATATATCTGAAACAAAAAATCCAAAAAAAGAGATCTAAGTGTTTCATCAGAGAGAAGTACTTCAATTAGTGTAGATATGGAACTGGATTCGGATACTGCAAGTGAAGACTTAGAAAGTGAGTGTGTTGGATGTGGCGAGATTTATGAACAAACAAAAAGCAGTGAAGATTGGATCGAGTGCATAGAGTGTCGACAATGGTTACACGAAGGCAACACGAGTTTCACAAATAAGTGTCTTCGCAGTGGAAAACGCAAATAAGATAATATTTTTCAGTTGAACACTTATTTTATGTTTATTTTATTTTATTTTGAATTAAAATTTATTTTCCGTTCTAAAGACGTATGATTTATTTCCAGTGGTTAGGTGAAAAAATTGTATATGCGCCATGTCACCCGAATGAATATCTTATTACTTTCTTAGTGCGCCATAATACCCGCCCTCGGTGGGAGAGATGGCTCATTAGGCCTTTTTCTATAAAAATTTCTCTCTTGGCGAAAAAAACATTTTTCGTCTTATTTCATATATTTTTGTTTACTTCAATTCAATATCCTCATTTTGTAAAATATTCGTTTTACTCATATGTTATTTAGTGCTCTTTCCACCGTTTCAAAAAAAGGTGGGCCAACTCACCCGACTTTACCCTATATATATATATATATATATATATATATATATATATATATATATATACAGGGTGATTTTTGAGTTGGTACTTTCTTTTTGACACTGTATAGAATGGAAGAAAATAAGAAAATATTTCAAAAAAAATTATGTCCGAAAATGCTTCCCTTCCGAGATACAGGGAGCTAAAGTTTCAAGATTTTTATCATAACTTTCCTACCACTCCAGAAAATTTCATTCCGTAGAAGAGTTAGTAATTGACCTCTCTTTAATACAAATTATACCTACAAAACACCATATCAGAATTTAGCAATTTTGGCATGCATCAAAATGGCTTTTATCTTTTTAATTCGTCGTACGAAAAAATATCAAGAGACCAAATTGAATCCAAAGTAAATGAGTATCTTGAAAATAATATTGATAATAAGAAAGAGCAGTAGAGTACTTTTTTTTCTTTGAAAAAACTCAATATAAGTAAATCTTGTTCAAACGCCAGTGGTAAATATTTTTTTAAAACTTTCATAAAAAAAAGTTTAATATAATGGTCAAAAGAAGTGTACCAAAGTTTTTTGAAATATCAGGAGTGGTAGGAAACTTATGATAAAAAAGAAAATTTTTCTTGAAACTTCAACACCCTATACCCATCCCGGAAACGAAGCATTTTCGGACATAATTTTATTTGAAAAAGTCTTATTTTTCTTGCATTATATACAGTGCTGGAAGGAAGGAAACAACTAAAAAATTACCGGTTATATATATATATATATATATATATATATATATATATATATATATATATATATATATATATATATATATATATATAATATAGAGGACCAGATCTAGCAATAGGATGCAGCCTATGGGCCCCCACCACTCAATGGACCCAACCAAAATGAAATTTGTAAAGAGAAAGTTTTGAAACTATTTTTATTAGTATTGAGTACTGTTAGTATTGAGTTAGTATTGAGCATTATTAAGAATTAATATATTCTACGAGTATGAGCATAGTAACTACACGGCGTTCTATACAAGCCTGAGCTCAGGAAGAATATATTACTGAAATGAACTAGAAAATTCTTCAATAATTAAAAAAATTATAAAACATTTTTCCAATGGAGCTGGTTATATGTATAATTTTTCAAATTTTCGAAGACTTTTTCTTGTTCACTTTATGTAGAATATTAGGTTGACCATGGTCTACAAGTATATTCTTCATGATTTGATCTGGAAGGATAGACACATTCCGAATTGATAGAGTGAAGCTCAAAACAAAAAAAGGAAATTTTTCTTGAAACTCCAACACCCTATATCTCGGAAACGAAGCATTTTCGGACATAATTTTATTTGAAAAAGTCTTATTTTTCTTGCATTATATACAGTGTTGGAAGGAAGGAATCAACTTAAAATTCACCGGTTATATATATATATATATATATATATATATATATATAATATAGAGGACCAGATCTAGCAATAGAATGCAGCCTATGGGCCCCCACCACTCAATGGACCCAACCAAAATGAAATTTGTAAAGAGAAAGTTTTGAAACTATTTTTATTAGTATTGAGTACTGTTAGTATTGAGTTAGTATTGAGCATTATTAAGAATTAATATATTCTACGAGTATGAGCATAGTAACTACACGGCGTTCTATACAAGCCTGAGCTCAGGAAGAATATATTACTGAAATGACTTGAAAATTCTTCAATAATTAAAAAAATTATAAAACATTTTTCCAATGGAGCTGGTTATATGTATAATTTTTCAAATTTTCGAAGACTTTTTCTTGTTCACTTTATGTAGAATATTAGGTTGACCATGGTCTACAAGTATATTCTTCATGATTTGATCTGGAAGGATAGACACATTCCGAATTGATAGAGTGAAGCTCAAAACAAAAAAAGGAAATTTTTCTTGAAACTTCAACACCCTATATCTCGGAAACGAAGCATTTTCGGACATAATTTTATTTGAAAAAGTCTTATTTTTCTTGCATTATATACAGTGTTGGAAGGAAGGAAACAACTTAAAATTCACCGGTTATATATATATATATATATATATATATATATATATAAATATATATATAATAATATATATATATATATATATATATATATATATATATATATAATATAGAGGACCAGATCTAGCAATAGAATGCAGCCTATGGGCCCCCACCACTCAATGGACCCAACCAAAATGAAATTTGTAAAGAGAAAGTTTTGAAACTATTTTTATTAGTATTGAGTACTGTTAGTATTGAGTTAGTATTGAGCATTATTATGAATTAATATATTCTACGAGTATGAGCGTAGTAACTACACGGCGTTCTATACAAGCCTGAGCTCAGGAAGAATATATTAATGAAATGAACTAGAAAATTCTTCAATAATTAAAAAAATTATAAAACATTTTTCCAATGGAGCTGGTTATATGTATAATTTTTCAAATTTTCGAAGACTTTTTCTTGTTCACTTTATGTAGAATATTAGGTTGACCATGGTCTACAAGTATATTCTTCATGATTTGATCTGGAAGGATAGACACATTCCGAATTGATACAGTGAAGCTCGAAACATACAAAATAATATAAATGAAAAAAATTTTTGAGAAAATTCATTAATTTAGTTTAGAGTAATGAAATTTCTAAAATGCTTCTCTATACCAAATTAATGTAAACACGTACGCCTGAGGCACTTTGATGCTTTTAAATTTCGAAATCAATTTTTTTCGCTATACTATATAAATTTATTAATCTATGACCCGCAATTCATACTATAGTATAAAAACAACTGTTAGCGGTACGTGAAATTTGGGGATTTTCGACCCATTCTTCACCCCTTAATAGAGCTTCTAGGTCCCTAAAACGCGTTACTCTGGCACTGTATATACATACATATATATATATATATATATATATATATATATATATATATATATATATATATATATATATATATATATATATATATATAATGTCTAGTTTATTTCTGATCTCATATATAATTTAAATTGAAAGTTTTACTGGTTTTAGGTCACTTTATTAAAAAATGCACGGCACTCGCAAAATACACAATTGAGAAAGTTCATCAATTTGATTTCAATAATACAGAAATAATGACACAAGAGAAAAACCATTACAAGAGAAATATTATTAAAATGATTAACATCCAAAAAGAAGAAATCAACGCTATCGACTCCAGAAGCGACATTGGTGTTTCTGGGATAATATATTATTATATTTTCCGAGAAAACCTGATCTGATAACATCCGATAACCGATAATCGAAGATTCAAATATATCCAGACATCAAGACGGAAATATGTATTGTACTGTTTTATTCATCGTAAAAATTTAATGTTATTAGTTTGTATTGTTTATTGAAAATGGGATTATAAGCCGAAACGCGTATAAACAAAAATTAGTGTTGTTTAATAAAGTTACCTAAAACAAGTGAAACTTTCATTTCAATATATATATATACATATATATATATATATATATATATATGTATATATATATACATATATATATATATATATATATATATATATTATAATATATATATATATATATATATATTATATATATAATATATATATATATGTTCAACTCGCATAAAGTAGAATCTCCGCCTCGTCATTTCTAGCCCAGCAAACTTGGCTATGAACTACCATTTGAGGTTGTTAATTTACCTTTATGCTGCCTGGTTAAACCAAAAAAAAATAGTCTGATTTGTATAAGTATCTAATTACACAACGAAATCTAATTACACACGAATTTTATCTTACAAATGGATTATGCAAAAAAAAAGTTGTTGTTTAACGTCCGATTTACGTAGAGGAAATTGCTGTCATTTCATCAACAGTTTCCATTCCACTCCAGCAGAATTTCGCAAATTTCGTCTCGCTGGCTAATAACTTGCGATTATTTCCGCGTATGTAGCGTCCGCATGCACGGT